>RJWM01009560.1:0-67359 GCA_004363535.1 Dasyprocta punctata
ACATTAGTGGTTTTTTATAAACAGATTAAATAAAACTTTAAAGTTTTGAATCTTTCATCTCATGACTGTTAAAAGTATCTTTCACTATTTACTTTCTAGAGTCTTTAATTCTGAGTATAATTTATTTAATCGCTATGATTTTCTTTATTATTCCCAAGCAGAGAAGTGACACATCTCTGATCTTTATCTCTAATCATCATTTGATCTCAGATTTGGTCCCTTTATCTTTTTTTTTTTTTTCCCATAAGAAACTTTCATGTAAAACAAGCATTCTTCTCAAGCATTTTCTTTATTATTCCCAAGCAGAGAAGTGACACATCTCTGATCTTTATCTCTAATCATCATTTGATCTCAGATTTGGTCCCTTTATCTTTTTTTTTTTTTTTCCCATAAGAAACTTTCATGTAAAACAAGCATTCTTCTCAAGGGTAATATCGCCTCCCAAAACTGAAAATTGCCCCTTTGGGATGGAGGTAGGGAGGCTTCTAAGATATTACAACGGCTTGTGGCCCTCCAAAGCTCAACTCTCCTTTACAAAATCTTACTCCTGAGCATTTAATTCCTTGGTAAGAATAACTTCATCTACTTTTCTTCTGGGTAGCAGGTTGATAATTAAGAACAGGTTCAGATACACAGATACAGAAACAAGGCTGCAATCACCCTCCCAAGTAACAGGGGCCTCTCCAATTAGCTGCCCCTTGTAAGCTGCTTGTTTCCATCGATGACACCGACATGACCCAGTCACAGAGGTTTCCACTCTTCCCTCTCTTGCCGGCATCTAATTTGCTCCTTATTCCAAGCACTTGCCCCAAAAGCTCTCCTGGTCTAGCACACCCTTTCTACTGTTTTCTGCTTTTACCAAGCCCCCAGTGCTCAATGGGACTGCCACCACCCCTCAAGAAGCTAGCTCCATGGGGTTCCCACTTCCTGCACTGATGGTACATGTGCCGCTGTATATGTAATTACTGAAGTGTCTACTATTTTAAATTCCAAGAGGACTGATAACTGTAATGTATCTCTCCCTTCACACACTATGCCCTAAGCACAAGAACCAGGTCTTGGTCACTTTCTAATCACTCGTTCTTTTGTTCTTAGCACAAAAACAATATAAGAGTCTGAAATAAAATTTTCTGGGTTCAAGTCCTAACTCCACCATACACTTCTTGTGTGACCTCTGGCCAGTTACTTCTGGCCCCTTAGCCTTATTATTCTTATCTATAAAATGAAGATAACAGAAGCATATATTTTGCATAGTTGTTGTGCGCTTGAGTGAATTAACATGAAAACATTCAGAAAACTGCCTGTCCTATGAGAAGCACTCAAGAAATATTAACAAGTACCGATGGAGTTGAGAACGTGGCTAAGCACCTGGCACACAGTAGGCTTTCAAGACAACTGATTGCTGGATGCCTGAGCAGATGTGGCACTTCCTCAGAAATGTGGGCTTCTGCGTTGCACAGATGGGACTCTGCTGACCACCAGCTATGTTGTCCTGAACATAATTTAACTCCTCCCTAGGACCATATGAGCCCTCTGTAAAGTAAGGATGTTAGCCAAGCATGGTGGCACACACCTGTACTCCCAGCACTTGGGAGGCTGAGACAAGAGGATCCCTGTGAGTTCGAGGCCAGCCTGGGTTACACAGTAAGTTCGAGGTCAGTATAAGCTATGTAGTAAGATTTTGTCTCAAAAAATAAAAAAATTAAAAGATAAAGATGCTGTCATGGATACCTGCCGCAGTGGGAGATGAACTGAGGGAACATCTGTATAGTCCTAGGTACACTGTGACCCACTGTAACCTCAATCAACGGCCATCACTGGCACTATCAGAGGCCAGAGACTACATTTTATATTGTCCTGTTCAGTCTTATCCTTAAACACATGTGCTTGCTTTAATAACGCTGGCATCAAAAAAGAAAATGTAATTTTTATGTAACAACCATAAATTCCAACCACTTAAAAGTAGTTTTCCTTGCAATAACCACACAGTCACATTAATTGTATGATGTACAACGATATGAATGTTAATGATTCTTAAGTGATGTCATACGCTTTATGGTTTTTTGGGGTTTTGTTTTTGTTTTTGCTTTTAAAGTAAGTATAGTCCTGAGAAATACAAATGAAAGTCCTAGAGAAAGCTTTTCATTCAGGCAGGTAATTCAAAGGTGAAACCTGGTGTAGGACCAGAGCACACTGTATGGCCTCACACCCACCCAGCATAAGACTGATACGAACGCAACCAAGTCAAGCAAAGAAAGGGCAGTCACAGACAGGGGCAGTTTATTCTCACCTTCGCTAGACTTCTTGGGCACCTGAAACTTGACAAGCAGCTTTTTCAACTGTTCTCTCACGGTCGCAGCTCTGACAAGACCCTTGTAATTCAGGAAATGTTCCTGACACCACTGAGAGTTTTTATTGTGCTACGGAACAACCCAGACAGAGGGAGTATTAGAGGAGCATGGGAATGACCCGACTAGGGCGATATTGTGAGGACAATTCTGTTCCCTTCCCCTACTGCCTTGTTCAATGAGACACAATCATTGGATTATAATTTGCCTTATTTTGGCCCTGTCTCTCAAAATACATGTTGGCAACCAAGCTCACATGGGACACCTATGCAACCTCAGTCTCCACACTAAGGAGCAAAGGGAAACTGAGGGATAAATAGAACTGCTTGCAACCTCAAACACATACATGAGATATGAATGATCAGAAAGGGCCTCACCTCTGTGGTTCTTTGTAAATCAACTCTCCTTCTTTGGCAAGCTTTAGTTTAGAACTTTATTACTACAGACAAGCAATATGCCACTTGCCAATGCAAAAGTAACTTGCAAATTATTATCTGTCCCCAAAATATGATTTTTCTATAGAACAGTACTTAATTTTATTCCAAATTCTTAAGCATGACCATTGTCTTGGATTAAATTTTTGCTCTGGGAATGTACCTCTGAAATTACATTCTAAGCCAGGGTGAAAAGTCCCTTTTAAAAAAAATGCAATTCACAGAGGATTTTTCCAGAAGGCAACTACAGAATAATACAATGTAGATCCACATCAACATTTTATTGGTAGGCAAAGCTTCAGATTAGAAATGGTATATTGTACTCATACAAATGAATTTTAACTGATTTAATTCATAAGTCAAAACATGGTTTTTTCCTGAAAACTACTTATTATCTGAATCATCTTCAAATATCTGGTAAAACAAAAATTTGGTATTTCTCTTCTGAAAAAGTATGTAAGTGAACAATGAAAATGTGAAATATTATTCCCTTTCCTTTACATGAGGTTTCTTTTTTCAACATTTTCATCATCTTTAACTTATTCTTTTTAACATTTTTTAGTGAAAACTTCAAGCTACATTATTCCTGTTAGTTTCTAGGACATTAAGAATAAAAAGTCAACAATGACTGAGCAGAATATGTTGATAAGGCCAAACATATTATCATGGAAGGGAGGACAACTTCAAAGATTCAACCCATGATTATAAAGTGTCCTCATCCTTGTTCACCTGGCAGAAAATGTAACAAAATTTCCTATTCAAATGTTACCTTTTTGTCCAATACCTGGTAGATGGGAAGACACTGGGAAGCCAAGGCCTCAAGCCTCTACTGAACCATGTCGCTAGGCAAGAAAAACCAACAAATGATCCTGTGTTCCCCCTGACAACATCATAACAGAAACTCAGCATGACACCTAATCCACTGTCAAGAAATCTAACAGGAAAATAAAGGGATCTCTTGCCATTCCTTTGTCTACTAACTTCTGGTACTGCCACTTCCAAATCACGCCAAGTGCGTAGGTGTGGGCAGGGTCCCTCTGGGTGGTAGCTGTGCTTACTTTGATAAACGCTTCATACACGTTGAGCATGGTGAGGTGATCACCCTCCTCCACAGCAAATTTTCGGTGCACTCGGATCTGGAAAGAACAGCATGTCATTTAGAAGCTGACTCCCATGAGCCAGGAAGTGACACTGCACAGTGAATGGCATACAGTTGTGAATTCAGAAAGGCCTGGTCCATACCATCGCAGTCCTGCCATAGCCTGAGAGCCCTCATAAGTTACAATATGTTTATTTGTTTGTTTTTCTGGAAACTACTTAATTGAATCATCTTCAAGTATCTGGTAAAACAAAAATTTGATATTTCTGTTCAGACTGATAACCTGACCCTGCTTGGCCTCAACTTTCTTATCTGTAAAATCAGGAAATTAAACCTCTTCGTTGAGACTGCTATAGATTGAGGGCATTTATTAGAAAGTTCCTGGCACAGATATTTGCTGTTAGTGTTCTCATAGCTCTCCTCCCAGTCCCCAGCAACACACAGGGTCCAAGAAGGGCAGGGGGTGTGTTATCCAGCACACTCTATATTCCTAGGCTACCACTAGCTGCACAATTCTCAGACCCCATCCTTGAATTCTTTCTGTAAGATCCTGAACATGCTATTTGTTCACCTGGATCAAGGAGCACCAAGTATACAGATTTCAGAATTTTACCCCAAACTAAGTATCATGCTATCTTCCTTTCTTGTTTCCTTCCTTCCATTGTTCTTTTCCTTTTTTTCTTTCATCCCTCTTTCCCTTCTTTCCTCTCATTAAACTTTTTTTAAACCAAGAATCTAACATAGATCAGGTACTGTTATAGTCACCTGGGATTCAACACTGACTAAAAGACTGGTGGAAGAAAGATAATAAAGATAAGCAGAATGAGTAGGCCGTCAGGTGGTAAGAAGCACTAGAGAAGCAGCATAAAGCTGGGAATGGACATGGGAAGTAAAGAGATGCTCCAATTTTAGACAAAGGGGAAAGAACTTCAGTTTTCACCTTTTTAAAGTTTGAGTGTTCCTGTCCTAAAGTAGGACTGTTAAAAAGGTTAATCAATAGACAAACAAGAACCAGGGATTTAGCTTAGTGGCACAAGCACCTGCCTGGCAAGTGTGAGGTTGTGAGTTTGACCCCAATACCCAAAACAAACAAAAAAAAACAGACTAACAAAAAAACCTGAAAAATGGATATTCAGGAAAACTTTGTCATCTATAGATATACAGCTGTTGAGAGGCTCCTAACATCTATGAGAGTAATAGTCTCCCTTCCACAAATCTGAGGTCACCCTCCCTGTGCAAAGCTGCTGCTCTCTGCATACAGCTGAGTCCCAGCCCACCTGTGCCCACTGCCATCAGTATTCTCCCGTTCCCAGGGCTCTTCAGTACCCTAACTTGTCCTCCAGTCTTTTGCACCTTCACTCTCTCAGTCAGTACCTCTGCCTGTGTCTCAGGCAGCCTCCTGGCATCTCAATTTCAGCTTCCAATGCCCCATCTTGACACTATAGAGCAGTGTGGTGCTCAGAATCAGCCTGCTCTGCTCAGACATTGATTCCTTATGTTACTAATGTACCCACTATTGGAGTTCCCTAATGGAAAACTGAAAGTCAGCAGTACAGTAGATAAGGTTTAGGGCCCTGGACTTGAAAGCCCACTCTGCCAATTCCAGCTGTGTACTCATCAATGAGTCGCCTAACTCTGTGAACTTCCACCTCTAAGATATAACATTATCTACCTGCAAAGTTTATGATAAAGATAAAACAAAATTGTGTGTGTAAAGTGCTTAGCACCATGGCAGACAAAAAGCTGGTATCATCTGCACAACTGTGTTTAGCAAGTTCTGGGCAAGTTTTAACAGGAATACCCTAAGTGAAAGAGAATGACATGAACGGCTTGAGGAATAATTTGGACTTACTGCCTGAGACTTCTGGTTTGAGGGGATCACAAAGATATTCTGGATCTGCATCATGGCTGCAATGCTCAGAATTTCCTGAGAACAGCCAAAATTTCCTGTAGAGTAAAAAGGCATATTTGACTATAAACATACATATCAACAAGGAGTAAGACATATTTCCCTTGGACCATGCAGTAAAACAAGATCACACTTTTTAAGATAGCTTAACTTTTAAAGTCTGTGTTACATGAATAATTCACTCCGCCAAATGGAATGTCCTGCATATGGCTCAGCCTTCAAGGACTCAAGAGAAAAAGATGCTATCCCACTCTGCAGTTGTAACACTGAGGGCACGCATCGTCAACCAAGGTGGGGTCAGCTCCACCCCTGCTCCCTACTCCTGTGTGGACAATGAGAATCCTGGTAGTAAAGCTGAGAGGAAAAAGGGGACAAAGAGTGTGTGGGTTGCATCCCTCTTGCTGTTTCTCTGTTCTTGGCCCTTCTGTGTGGATTTTTTTTTCTTTTTTTTTTTTTTTTTTTTGTGGCTCCGTGAATTGAACTCACAACCTCGCGCCTGCCAGACAGGCACTTAAGCCACTGAGCCAAACTCCCAGCCCTGGTTTTTTGAGGCAGGGTCGCACTATGTAGCTCAGGACAGCCTTGTGCTCATGCTGTACCCCAAGCTGTCCTGGAACTCACAACACCCCTCCTACCTCAGCCTCCCGAGTGCTGGGATTAAAGGCATGCGCCACCACATCTGGCTGTGTGGCTTTTCAAAAGTGCTCATCTCTCCCAGAAAGGCCAAGGCAGAAGTAGACAA
The DNA here is from genome assembly GCA_004363535.1 of Dasyprocta punctata. Taxonomy (NCBI): domain Eukaryota; kingdom Metazoa; phylum Chordata; class Mammalia; order Rodentia; family Dasyproctidae; genus Dasyprocta; species Dasyprocta punctata. The sequence continues at coordinate 6,533 of RJWM01009560.1, forward strand.
AACAGCACTCAACATGCTGTTCCTGGTAGTACCTGGAACAGAATCTGCAATGACCAGTCTTCCAAGGTGCTGGACAGAACAGACCACATTGCCCACCTCCCCTCTCACAGCTTCCTGCTCATGTGTGATGTATTCTCCCAAACCAATGCTTGTAATCTGCTTTTCAGTGTAAGGCTATGAGCTGGTTGTTCCAGAGCACGACTACAGCTAACTTTCACCATACTATTTCTGAAACACACCTTCATAAATTGCTAGCTGATACACAAAAAGATAAAAGCAAAACAAAAAACAAACAAAAATAATTATCTTTTCCAAGAGAGAAAAAACAACCTATGTCTACATGATTTTGACTTCTAACTAAACAGATCTCTAGGTTATATATGCTTATCCTAGAATTCCTGTCATCACAAAAATCTAAAGGGTATCAGAGAAACTAGAACCTTGTACACCATAGGTAGGAATCCAAAACAGAACCGGTACTGTGACAAATACTATAGTAATTCCTTTAAAAATTAAAGTCAACACAGTCACACTGGAAAATACTATAATGTAAATATTCACAAAAACTAAAAACAGAATTGCCATATGATATAGTAATCCCACTTCTGGGTATACATCGAAAAGAACTGACATTGGGATATAAAAGCAGTATCTGCACTCCTTTGTTTATCACAGCATTAATGACAATCACTTAAATGAAAACAATAGGTCCATCAATAGATGAATGGATAATAAAAATCTGGTACATACAAAATGGTATACCACACAGCCTTTAAAAAAGAAAATTCTGTCATTCTAGACAATATGGATAGAACTACAAGATAATATACTAAGCGAAATAAACCAGGTAGAGAATAGCAAACACTGTTATTTCACTTATATGTGGGATTTAAAAAAGTAATCTCACATAAACAGCAGAAAGGAAGTCACCAGAAGCTGGGGAGCAGGAGGAAGGAAAAGAAAGGGGGAGACGCTGACCAAAGAGCACAAGATTTCAGATTGGAAAGTAAGTTTTAGTACTCCATTGCAATGAATGGTGACCATAGTTAATAATAATGTAATACATAGTTCAAAATTGCTATAAGAATAGATTTGCTATCCACAGAAGCATTATAAAATGGTATGGTAATAGATATGATTGACTGACTCTACAACACACATGTCGATCAATATATTGCACTGTAGTCCTTAAATACACACCATTACTATTTGCCAATTAAAAATAAATACTTTTTCAAGAAATTAAATCACGAGTGACCATACAATCTAGTAATTCCACTCTAGAGTATACAGTCAGAAGTGAAAGCAAGGATCCAAAGAGGCATTTGCACATTCAAGTTCACTGCAGCATTGCTCACAACAGCTGCAAGATAGAAGCAACCTAAGTGTCCCTCAACAGATGAACAAAGAGTGGCATATACATACACTGCAGTATTCTAGCCTCAAAAAGGGAGGAAATTTTGACCTATGTCATCTACTACGTGGATACACCTTGAAGACATAATGCTAAATGAAATTAGCAGTCACTAAAAGACAAATACTGTAAAGTTTTACTTATATGAGGTTGCTGGAGTAATCCAATTCATAAACACAGAATGGAGAATGGTGGTTACTGAGAGGAGGAGGAAATGTGGAGCTTGTATTTAGTGGGTATGGAGATTCAGTGGGTAAAATGGAAAAGTTCCAGAGACAGTTGGTACTGACAGCTACACATCAATGAATGTACTTAAAGTCTCAGATCTATGTACTTAAAGAGTTAAGCTGGGTGCAGTGGTGCACACCTATAATCCCAACTATTCAGGAAGCTGAGGCAGGAACACTGCAAATTTGAGATCAGCTTAGAAAACTTCAGAAGAACGTGTCCCCCAAAAAAAAGAAAAAAACAAGCGGGGGGATGGGGATGGGGATGTAGGGGATGCAGCTCAGCAGGAGAGAACATGCCTCAGCCATGTATTCAACCTCAAGTACCACACCAAAAAAAAAAGGTATTTTAAAATGGTAAATTTTTTGTTTGTTATTGTTTCTAATCACAAATGGAAACAAAAACTGACAATAGAAACAAGTTCAACACAAGTTGTCAGGTTCTACCCACCTGATTCAAGCAGCATTTTGGCAAACATGGGATTCAAAGGAAATTCTGCTATTCTCATGCCGAGTGGCTCAGTTAGGCGACAGTCTTTGTCCAGACCTGCCAGGAGGAAAGCAAAAAAAGAGTCAGACGGCATGTACCATTGTGCTGGAAGATGTATAGTTGTTGAGAGAATAAAAAATAATGCATGCTTTTAAAAGGAATCCAAAAGATGACTCAGGCACTACCAAACTCAATTTGATACCAGAGAACTTTTGCATCAAAAGAAGAAAAGATCTCATTGAGTTTCTGAGTACCTAGTTTTTAAAAACTGCTACTTCTAATAACTTACATTCAAAGATTTAATTATAGGAAAACAGCCCAGCCGCAGCTTCTTGCTCCCACTCTCTCTTCATTCCACAGCTGCTTCCTTCCATTCCCACCACTCCACAGAGGCAGCACTAAGACCTAGCAGCTAGGTATCATCAGATACACAAAGGCTATCTTCCTTCCAGTCTCCAGCAGCTGCTGATCCTGCCGACCACGGCTTCTGGGAACTCTTCTTCCCTAGCTTCTGTGCTCTGCCCGCTCCTGGTTCTCTACAACCTCTCCTGGAGCCCCCCCTCAGTTACCCTCTGGATCTAGGCCAGCAACTCTGGATCTAAGTGCTAGCCCAGACTTCTCTAGTCCTTACACTACATCTATTTACCCAACTGTCCCTTAGGCAGTTTATTGAACTTGGCAGACTACTGATCAACTCACTACCTTTCTTCCTGGCATTTCTACAGCTTTTCAATATCCAGGTATTAGATTCCCAAGACCCTAGACACAGACAGTTGTTTTACTGATTAAAATATGTTGCAGGGGCTCAGAAAGACACAGAAAAATTCATTTTTCTCCTGTTCCGATATAATAATCCCTTTAAAGGCGAAGCTAAATTAAGTTGGAAATATCCCTTCACTTTTCCCAGCTTATTCAGGGTACCAAAAAAATAGAAAACATTTTAACTTTTGTGGTTTTACTGAAGAAAAATCAATCCAAATGAAAAAAACCTACAGAGCCAATGTTCTCTCAGTTATCCTTGCTTTCAAATTCCTATTACACACTAGAGAACAGAAGTAAGAAATCTAGTACAACACCCCCACTCTAGGTTAATCTTCTGTGGACCATGCTGAAGACCTTTTAAATCAACAGAGAGCTTTTACATCAGTAAATTCACAGAATCATAAATATAATGAATTTATGGGCCAGGGATTTACCTCAGCGGCTCAAGCGCTTGCCTAGTAAGCGTGAGGTCATGAGTTCAATAACTGGTACTAAATAAATAAATAAATAAAATGAATTTAAAAGGCCTCCAACAGTACCCAAAGCGAAAAGATTAAACAAAATGAACCACAAACTTAAGTTAAAACCACAAAATTCTTTGAAGAAAACCTAGAATTTAATACATTAGGCATTTGTTTATTTATTTATTTATTATTTATGATGCTGGAACCTCGGACTTTGCACATGCTTAAGACGAGTTCTACCACTGAGCTTATGCCCAACCTCTAGTCAATGTTTTCTTAAATACAACACCAAAAGCCTAAGTGATAAAGAAAAACTCGGTAAACTGAGCTACACAAAAACTTAAAACTTGTATACTGCAAATAATACCATTAAGTGAAAGCATTTACAACTTGTAAGAAATGTGTATAGAATATACACAGAATTCCTCCAACTCAATAATAAAAAGCCAATAACCCAAATAAAAATGAGCAAAGGATTTGAATAGGTACTTCTCCAAAGTGAGACCTCCAGATCTGTGGGTTCCAACCCTGGATTCAATGAATGATAGTGTGAAAATATTCATGAAAAAAACTGTGTACTAATCACAGACTTTTTTCTTATCATTATTACCTAAATAACACAGGAGAATAGTCACATATTATTTGTATTGCATTAGGCATAATAAGTAATCTAGAGATGATTTAAAGTATACAGGCAGAGCCGGACATGGTGGCGCACGCCTTTAATCCCAGCACTCGGGAGGCTGAGGTAGGCGGAGCGTTGTGAGTTCGAGGCCGGCTTGGGCTACAACGCGAGCGCAAGGCCGGCCTGAGCTACACAGTGCGACCCTGCCTCAAAAAAAAAAAAAACCAGGGTCGGGAGTTTGGCTCAGTGGCTTAAGCACCTGCCCGGGCAGGCGCAAGGTTGTGAGTTCAATCCCCGGTGCCGCAAAAAAAAAAAAAAAAAAAAAAAAGTATACAGGCAGATGTGTGTAGATTGTATACAAATACTACACCATTTCAGACTTGAGTATCCATGGATCTGGTATCCAAAGAGGGTACTGGAATCAACTTCCCAGAGACACTGAGGGAAGAGAAACACTGTATACAGATGGCAAGTAAGCATATAAAATGATGCTTAATACCATGAGTCATCAGAGAAATGCAAACCTCACCCACTAGATACCATTTTATATCTACTAGGATGGCTGTAACACAAAAGACAGACCATAACAAGTATTGGTCACAATATAGAAAAACTGCAATTCTCATACATTGCTAGGGAGAAATGTCTCCAAAAATTTCTATGATGTTCATAGTAGCATTATTTATACTACACAGTGTAGAAATCCACATGTCCATCAACCACTCAAAAATAAAAGTATGTGGTATATCCATACAGTGGAATATTATTTGGCAAAAAACGGGGACTAAAGTCCTAATACAAGCTACAATGTAGATAAAGCTTGGCAACATGCTAAATGAAAGAAGTTAAACACAAAAGAACACTTGCATGATTCCATTAATAAGAAATGTCCAGAACAAGTAAATCTCCAGAGATAAAACCAGACTAGTGATTCTGGGAATGGAGAGTGAATGCTAATGAGTATGGGATTTCTTTTTCTCTGAGTGATAAAAATGTTCTAAAACTAGCTTATGAAGATTGTAAAACCCTGTGAAGACAATGAATCACACACTGTAAATGAGTGGTAACTTACACCTCAACAAAGCTGTCCAAATGAGAAACACTGAAAACAAATCTCGGGACAAAACCCACTGAAGCTTGATACCAAATGGGACTTGATACCCACTTGGGCACCGTGCACAGACGTGGTATTACCTGAAGAGGTGAGTTCAGGCTACAATGTTCTCTATCTTAATGCCCGCACCACATTTTCAAACAGGGGTTGCTCTACAATATGACATTTCCTTGTCCAAGCAATATCCCAAGCTGGTGATCTACCCAATTCCCCACAGAGAACTCCAGGAGAGAAATGAAGGGGAACTGGAGAGAGAAACTCTGAGCCACAGAATCGAGCATGTTGTGAGAGACAGAGAAGGGCTGAGTGGGCAACATCTGAAGTCTGGTAGAGAACTGCTCACCTCTAGATATCTTGTAGGAGTGTGGCCCTAGTAATGGTTTTTGATCATTTTTGATGTAAAGGTATGTTTTATGATTGTCATAAATGCCCTTCATGCACTATTAGTCTAATTATGGTCCCAACTTATTTCAACAGGACTACACACATGGAAAGGATTAATCATATTGAAGATACTAATAAACCTAAAATAAATCCAACTAACTACCATCACATAGGACAACAAATAATAAGACAGAAACAAACCTACCTCCCAGGGCATAAAGTAGCTCCAAAGCTTGAACCATCGACTGTGCTGGAGGGGGCTGCAAAATAAATGAAAGGTCTCCTAAATGAACTTCTTTGGGCAAGGAACATATAAACATGACCACTTCCTGCTCAAACCCACTTTGCTTCTAAACATGCCCCATTCTTCCCAGCTTCTGTGCTTCTGCTCCTGCTGTTTGTGCCCCCTTGAAATGTCTTTCCCACCTTCAGCATCCTTAAGACTACTGTACTTGCCCTTCAAGGATCAGCTTTATTAAACACTTCCCCTAACAGCTCCCTCATCCTTTCTCCATCAGCGGTGACAGTCTCTACCCTAAACTACCTCTTCATTGTGCCCAAGCTCCCCCAAGACACTTCTAACTCTCACTTCATAGTCTCCACTGTCTTCTATGCTGGGAGCCCCAAGGTACTGTAGTGCTCATGGGTGATTTCATTTTTGTAAAACCCAGAGCCCTGCTCTACACCCCTGCTCTAGGTGGGTCAATATCTGTTGAATCTGAATTTCTGAAAATAACAGAATGCTAAATAATCCAAAGTTAAGCTAAGCTGATACTATGACCTTCAGTCTGATTCTCTGGATCCTTCCTTCCTTCCTTTTCTCTATGAGTCTTTGAGTCAGGCATGATTATTTTCTTATCTCTAAATTATTTGGTTTCTAATAAACCAAGTAATAAAACTTTTGCAAACTGCATATCTTTTCTTCTAAATGCATTTATATAAGAAATACATAGTCTGCCCAAAAAAATGCATACACAGCTTAGCGGTTCACCATACGAATAAATGTCTGGAAAAACAAATAAATAAATAAATGTATGTCTGGAAGTTAATGGCCACCACTCTGAGCACCTCTTACAATTGTAAAGGCCAAAGGTGACTTGTATTAATCTCACTATGTCTCAATAAATTTAGTATGAAAAGATTTATATATTTTTTTTCCTAGAGTACACATATTTTTGGCAGCCTTTATATATTTATATATATATATTTTACACCTGATCTTAGCCAAAAGGCTGAGAAGCGATATATTTTAAACTTTTATTAGTACCTGTTTACAGTGTACAATGATTACATTCACTGTAGGGGATTGGTACATGCATATAACACATTTGAATTCTTTTCTCCTCCCACTACCCCGCTCCCTCGACCCTCCTTGTATTTTTCCAGCATCAGATACATTTATAAGACCTTATAAAGTTAATTATCATATATACAGATTAAAAACCAGACTAACAGGCCAAAGAACATTTAAACATGTAGGACAATTATAAAAATACTTTAAGAATCACATTGTTTTGGCTCAATTTTACAAATGCAGAAAGTAATAGTGAGTTCTGAACACAGTTACATAGGTATTTATTTATTTATTTATTTATTTATTTAGGACAGGGTATTACTATGTAGTTCAGGCTGGCCTCAAACTCGTGGTGTTCCTCCTGCCTCAGTCTCCCAAGTACTGGGATTACAGGCGAGTTCCACCATGCCTTGCTTTGTTTGTTTTTGAGATAGGGTCTTGCTTCATAGCCCTGACTGGCCTGGAACTTAAGGTGATCTTCCTACCTCAACCTCCCGAGTGCTCGGGTTACAGGCATGTACCACCATACTCGGCTCTATAAGCAATTGGCTTTAAAATCAGATGCTAAGCTTAGGCCTCATTTTTTCCACTCTACCTCATCCATTTGGTAGCTATTCACTACACAGGATACTCAACAAATCACTGCTGAACAAAGCATGCAACTGGCCCACTAGCTCGTCTGCAGAGTCTGTGTCTTTCTTCACCTTTAAAGAGGTGAAATATATCATACCCAAATGGAAGAGCTCAAACCCTCTGGGCATCTTTTATAATGAAGTTATATGAGTAAGAAAAATAGCAAAGCTCTGATTTAGGTTTCAAACAATTAGAGAACAAAGCTAACAATGTCTTTTTTGACAAGTCTCAATTCTGACTGTATTTCTAGCCAATATCATCAATCAAAAAAAAATTTATTTCCCCCAACCTTCCACAAAAATCATATTTATAGTGCTTTCAGCTAAACACAGATTCATTAGTATTCTTCTAAGACCTACTTTGATCTGGGATCTAGCATTGTTTTAGTATATTTAACATTTCTGTCTATGTATAGTTTTTGTTTTTCCTCACTGTGTATTTTCCTGTTTCTTTCTTTTTCTTTTTAACTTTTTTTTTTTCTTTTTCTTTTTTGGTACCAGGGATCGAACTCACAACCTAGTGCTTACTAGGCAGGCATTTGTGCCACTGAGCTAAACCCTAGGCCCTTTCCCTGTGTTTCCTGTACCCACAGAAACTTGCTTCCAGTTTTCCACTATTGTAAATAACATTCCTAAATACAAAATTATATGTGCCCTGTGATTTCAACTGAAAAAAACACACTTTCAAAGGAAAATAACCAGAGAGGAATATACAAAGATAAATTTGTACATTTTTAATTGCCCAAAAGTTTTTTCATTATTTGTAATCCTCTTGCATCAGCCTCTTAAATAGCTACGATTACAGATGTATGCCACCTTACCTGACTCAAATTACTTTTTCAGGAAAAATTTTCATAAGGAAAGACTAGCAGGCACTTCCACGGCTCATAAATATTGTCAGCAAGCCCTCCACAAGGACCAGAACAGTATAAATGCACCAGTAATGCACAGACATTTGCTTTCCCAAACTGCATTGGCTCTGAATCTTATCATTTTTCTTAATATTTGAACATTAGTGTTTACACTGAAAGATGTATTCATTTTGTGTGTGGTGTGTATGTACGCACGTGTGTGTGTCGGTGTCTGTGTCTTTCTTTCCCCCAGACTTTACATTCATGTCAATTTGCACTTATCTCTCCCCTGGAGAAGCATAATGTATCCTTATTATGTATCCTTACATCACAATATATCCTTACAATTCATAAGGATATCATAATGTATCCTTATATCATAATGTATCCTTATAATTCATATTGCTTCCTTCCCTTTAGCCTTCTCTTTAGTAGATATTTGGGTTATTCTATAGGATGCATATATGAAAATTATTTGTACTTCTAAAGATACCAGTAGGTCATTTCTGTCATGTTTTCTAGAATTTATTCTTAGATAAAGGATTTTTCACAGCTTTCATACTTGCATAGACTGTTTATCTTTTCTTTATAGTACCTTATCTTCTGTAGCAATAGAAGGTTTTTTTCATACTTACTGTAAGCACACAATTATTTTGTGAGGAGTTGGTTTTTATACTTCTATTCTTTCATTCACCTAGGACAAAGGTTCTCCAGCCCAGTCACCCCGCTCCTAGCAACCTGCCCCAGCCCCATCATCAGACACACAATCAGTCACAGGATCTTCCCCACGGTTCTACCAAACCTCCGGGCTTCCCCCATTCAGGTGCTCTTGCAGCCTGGTCCATGCACAGACCTGCGGTCTGGGACCCTGTGTCCCTCCTGACGTGATAAAATCCTATTCAGGTCTCGAGTTTCACCTCAGACATGACTTTGTCTCTCAGAGCACTGTGTACACTGCTGTCATTCTCCACTTACTTGTCTCTATCCCCCAGTAGTCAAAAAGAGGAATCACATACAAACAAGAACTGTCCCTGCCTTGTCCCTGCCTTGTTTTTCCCCTTTGCTGCACACAATCTATACCAAGTTGGCACTTTGTATTTCAGTTGAGTGGGTCAAAATGGAAGATAGCACACCCTACCACAACATCCTGACACATCTCTGCTAGCTCCCCAGATGAAGGTGGAAACTTACCGACATGAAGTGGAACCTGAGGACATTGTCAATCCCTAGTGCTTTCAGCTGCAGGATGACAGGGGCCAAATTGCTACGCTGCATCTCAGGAACAGTGGATTGAGGCAACTTGTCAAAGGCTTCCTCTGAGGATAGGAAATCACAACTGTTTGGGATCAAATGTGACAATCAAATGCAATCACATGCCAAAGGGACATTCTTCCTTCTCTACTCTGAACAAAAGGCTCCAGGATTAGGGGACCAATGCAATGACAGTATCATGTATGACATAAAGTTGTTTTCATATTTAGGAAAGACTATTCAATTTAAAAAATACTTTAGGTAAATTTATCTGAACTATACATGTGTATAAAAGTTTGTCCTTTATTTTTTTGGTCATTTTACTTTAGAATGCAGTTTTTCAAGTTCTTTTTGTAAGTAAAATGTTAAATCAAAGCCAACAAGTATTTGCTGAATCACTATTGGTACCCAGCTACCATTATCTCTACTTGGAGTAGAGTATTTCGAGGAGGCATGAACTGCATATATAAGCCAAAAACAATTTTAAAATAAATCACCAAAAACTGCAAACAAAGAATAACAAATGACCAAATTTATAAAAAGCAGAAAGTGTCCCTATCTAATTTTTTTAAATCAATGAGCCAAGCACAATGTCACACCGACTCTGATGCTGAACCAACTAGATTAATCAGTGCTTCCATGCCCATCAGAACAATAGGTGACTTCACACAGGAAAAAACAGAGACCCAAAGACTGGAGAGGTAGGAAAAGTGGTGAGGAGGGATAGACTTTGGGAGGTCTTTTTACAAAACCTGGATAAAAGCAGTGGGGTAGGGGAAAAGAGGAAGGGAATAAATCATTTTGTGTATATCAGAAAGCTAATGGATTATATACAGAACGCTCCATCCACCAAATCCTCCAACATCAGTCAACATTTTAACAGATGAACATCCTCCTTCAACACCAGGGTGGCCCAACCTCCCCTGAGATCACAAAGTGTTAGTAAAATAAAACAAAACAAAAAAAAAAGTGTCATGAAGAAATAGTACTACCACCGAAGAACTTCAAAAGTGTTTTCTTGGAAAAGCAGAAAACCAATGTTTGGGCTGTGTGATATAAATTGCAAAAAGCACTGTTTTAATTGGAAGGTTCTAGATGATGAGCAACAGCACCAAGTTCTGAATGAATACTCTCTTCCATTTCAAGAGCAACCCTGGACAGGACTTGAAGAAGAACCACACTTCACAAGCACATCCACCACTAGCCAAGACAAGTAAGGTCACCAGATGAGAGGGTGACCTGATGAGAAGACACGGAAAGCAGATGCTTCTGAGGAGTTCAAAGCAGTCAGACTCTGTAGAGGCCTCAAGGCCTCATATCTGGGCCAGGAGCTGCAGGAGATTCAGCCAATTCCCTTGAAGAGCTTCAGTAATAGGAAGGGGCTTGACCAAGACCAGGAACTGTGCCCTGCGAGGAGGAACAGAGTAGGTCCCATTGAGTGGTCCTCCCAAAGAGAACTGGAGGCTTGGGGGAAAGAGGAAAGCATGATTGACAGGAGCTCTCAGGCATTATAAGGAACTACAATTTTGAGAGAATTTGAGGGATAAGGAAGATTTGCTGAGCAGAGAGGAAAAAGCACAAGAAAAGTAATCAAAGGTATGAGTAGGGGATGTGGGGAAGCAGAGAATACATTCAACAATAGCATAGTTCACATGCCCGTAACCTCAGTACCCTGAAAAGCTGAGACAGGAGGGTCACAAGTTCAAAGCTGACCTGGGCAAATCAACAATTTAGCAAGGTCCTGTCTCAAAATTAAAAAAATAAAAAGGGCTGGATTTAATCTCCAGTACCACCACCATGCACAAAAAAAGGCAGCATGATTCTGCCAGGAAGCAAGACAGATATCAATGGAAGGTTCTGGAAAGTCACACAGAGTCTGACAGGTAACAGCCTACTCAGAGCTGCCAAGGCCCTTCCTGAAGCTCACCTTGCAGCCTGAAGACTGGACACTAATGTACCTACTACCATCCCATGGCCTTTCCCAACCACTCAAATAGTTCATGCTGCAAGACATGGTGGCTTTTACCTAAACCCTTCTGCTAACCTCAAGTCTATATCATACTACATGATTTCCTCAGCACATGAAATTGTTATTGGCAGCTGAGTTAGACAGAAATATTATAGGCAATCAGACAGGGATAGGCCCTCAAAGGAGCCAGTGCAGAAGACCAGATTTCTTGCAACCTTGGAGGAGACAGACACCTCTGCTGTGGGCCAGATCTCAAGACAAAAGGCAAAACAAATGCAACCACACCCCAAGTATAAACATCAGGGACTGATATTCTAAATAAGTATCAATCACTTTGAAGAAGCCAGAAGGAGCCATTAACCCAAACCCTTACCAGCAAAGATCCCATCTGTATTCATGTCCGCCTGCTATGTGACTCGCCTCCCCATTTGATCCCAACTTAATCAATTATACCTGAGTAATTACACCTGTAATCTTATTGGTCAACCATAGTTCTGTCCCACCTCATGCCCACCTGCCTTGCGAGTTCCCATTTTTCCCCCACCATGGACCTGCCTCACCTCACGGTTTTGCTTTGTAAAACTCCCTGGAAAAGGCAGGATCTTCAGTAACCCACTCAGGACCCCTTCTGTCTCTCAGACAGAAGCTTTTCTTCTCTCAATAAATATATTCTGCTCTTCACCTCTATTTTCATTCTTCGATTTTAGAGAACACGAACTTGTACCAGACATCTAGTAGGCTGGGAGTTTCTTTCTCCTATATCAAAATGATAGCAGCCATTTCCTCTTTAAAAGTAAGGAAAGCTCCTTAACAAGTTAAACACAGAATTACCGGATGATTCTGCAGTGCCCAGAAGAATCAGAAACTGGTACACCAGTACATGTACATGCATGTTCACAACAACACTAGTGACAACAGTCAAAAGAAAACAAAGGCCCTGAGTTCAATTCTCAGTATTGCCCAAAAAAAGAAAAGACAAAATTACAACAAATAAATGAAGTTAGACACAAAAGATCACATAGTCTATCCTATGGCTGCATTTATATGAAATATACTGAACAAACAATTCAGAGGCAGAAAGGCAGAACATAAATTGTGTATTCAAAGACTGGGGTTAAGAAAAAATGGTAAGAAATTCCTTATTGAGAAAGGATTTTGCATGGAAATGGAAACACTTTCAAACTAAAAAAGGGGAGTGGTTGTACATTATGAGTAAAATAAATGCCACAGAACTGTTCACTTTAAAATGGTTATGTTATGTAAATTTCAACACAATAAATTTTAAATACACATACATAAAATTCTTAAAACTTCCTCCTCCTTTCTGCATTCCAGGGTGCCTCTTCGTACTGGTTCTTCCTTTCCCAAGCCAATCACACCTTCTTAGCGCCTTCAGAGGCTGGCTGTACCTCTCTGGGTTCTTCCTATTTCCTCCCTGCCATTCATGCACCTCCTCATCTTCTTTCCTTCCAAGTACTTGTACATCCCATTCCCTCTGCCTGGTGTGCTGAAAATTTCCAATACTGCCCCTTCACCTGCACAACTACTGGGCTTCCAAGATCACACTCTTAGCTGGCCATGGTAGTACACACCCATGATCCCAGCACACAGGAGGCTGAGGCAGGAGGATCACCACAAGTTGAAGGCCAGCCATAGCAAAACTTAAAAAAAAGGACTTTAAAAACAGATCTGGATTTAAATCCTAGATCACATTTGAAAATCGCTTTACTTGTGAAGTGTTCCCCAGCTCTCCAGCAGTGGGACATGAGCCCTCCTCTCTGCTTTCAAGGCTCCCTTTCTTCTACAGGGATATAACCACATGGTAACACACTGGCATGTTTGTGGGTCTGCCTCCACCACCAGACCATCTACCATGTGGCCATAGGCCATGGCTTATCTAGCTCCAGAGCCTTGAGTCCTAGTACCATGCCCAGCATGGAGCAGGTGCTCTTTAAACAAGCACTAAGAGAAAGAATGAGGGCTGGGGAACATAGCTCGGTCAAAAACCCTTAAAGAAACCCACACTAACCTGTATAAAGGCGGTAACACTTTCCTGAGCGGCTACGCCCACCACGTCCTGCTCGTTGGTTGGCTGATGCTTGGGACACCGGCACCACCACTAAGCACTCAATAGCTGTCCTGGGATTGTAGGCTCGCAGCTTCACAAAGCCACAGTCAATCACATACACAATGCCACTGATCGTAATGGAGGTTTCTGCCACATTGGTGGCCACTATCACCTGTTACCCACAAAAACAAGAAAAATAATTTTATTCTTTCACTTTAAATAAACTGTTAAAAATTCCAAAGATGTAATGATATTTAAAATACTGTGAATCTGTAAGGACGTTATGGTTTAGCTCTAGAATGTACCTCACAAGCTTCATGTATTCTGAGGTGGGGATGTCGAAGAGAATTGAATCATAGAGGTGCTACAGTCATCAGTGGATTAGTCAACTGATGCCTTCATAGCTGATGTGCTACTAGGAGGTGGAGCATGGTTAGAAAAAGCAAGTTGCTAGAGGTACGACCTCAAAGGGTATATCCCTCCCTGGCTCCTCCTTTCCCTCTCTGCTTCCTGGTTGCCATGATATGAGCAGCTTTCCTCCACAGCAGGCCCTTCTACCATGCTATTTCTATGTTTAAGTCAGCCAACCATGGACTGAAACATCTAAAACTGTGAGCGAACTAAACCTCTACTCCTTTAAGTTATGGGTGTTGAGCACTGTGTCCCAGCTACAAGAAAGGAACTAAAACAACATATTATTAAGAGTAGAAGTTTCAGAGTTGGGTGCCCTGGGCTAGAATTCTCAAGAATCCTGCAACCCCGGACAAGTTCCTTAACCTCCTGGGCAGCAGGAGATTCCTCATCTACATAAGAATATTTACCACTGCCACCAAGATTGCTGAGGAAATTAAGTAAGATATATAAAACCTAATATAGTACAGGTACATGGTAAATATCCAACAATGTTAGTTTTTCTTTTTTGCACAAAGTCTTGTATAGGTATATTCATGTATCCCTTCACATTTTCTGAGGGTCTGCACTTGGTTCCTAAGAGGATAGACAAGATAAACAGAGCCCCCCACTCGCCTAGAGTTTATATTTTAGTGTGAGTCCTTGGAGGGGGAAACACGATAAAGAACACGGGTGCATAACTTCAAAGTGAAACAAATGCCAGGAAGAAAATATTACCTGGTAATATGTGATAATATAGTATCTACATTACATGTTATAACAATGGGCCATGCTCCTTGAGACTGGATAGCCAGGGAAAACCTCTCTGAAAGATGACTATGAGTTGAGACCTGAGTAACAGAAAGCAGCCAAACCTACAGAGATACAAGCAGAAGCTACTGCTCAAGGAAAAGAGAAACCACTGATTCAGCCATCTTATAGAGTAAGCACAAGATGAGCTTGAGGACTGGCACAGGGCCCAGCTCATGTGTAGCCTCTGGGCCACCTTGAAGTATGTGTTTTTTTAAGTATTTGTATTTTACTCTAAGTACACTGGGTGCTGCTGCTGCTTGCTGGGAGGGTTTTAAGTGACAGGATAGGTTATATAAAATATAAATTAAATAAATAAATAACAATTGACTTTTTTCAGGTATGTTACATTTTATAAAATAATTTCATGAAAGTCCCCCAAACATGTTTACATAGCAGAGAGTTAAGGTTTTATATTATAAAACCATCTATCTAAAAGTTATTACTATTTATGTTTTACAACTACAAAAATCAAGACTTGAGGTTAAGTAATTTATACTAGAGCACACAGCACCTCAGGAGTGAAGTCCAGGTCTTCTGAGGGGCTGGCTGTAAATCACATCTGACTGTGCAGGTACAGGCTGCTCCATCCCAACATCTCCTCTTCTGAGTGGCCCAAAATTGGGAATGGGCCCTCAGTCTGACCCTCATCTATTTTATTCTCTGCCACCTGCCCTGCACTGCAAATCTATCTGAATGAAGAGGACAGAAAAGTCCTAGAGGAAGAGAAAGAGATGGGCCTCTCGGGAACCCACCCCACTGGGCCTGAGTGCCTCCAACCAGAAGACAACTAAGTCTGCCTTCAGGGGTCCTGCGCAACCCGTGTGGACCCCAGGAAGAGAAACATGTGCCCCACCTCCCCAGTACGCCTACCGGCGTGCGGGCTAAGAATCAAGGACAAAGCTCTGTCCCCGCTCTCCAGTAAAGCAACCTGCTCATTTGGAGGTCTGGCTAAATTGATAGCAACTAAGGTACATAAAACAACTAAATGCTAGTATTGTTTTGTTCATTTTGCGGGCCTGGGGCTGGCAGCCTGAGCGTCTCTTTGGAGGATGACAGTGCGCAGCACGGCAGGGGTGTGGGATTCTCTTCTGTCTTGTCTTCCAGGCCCAATATTGTTCTCATTGTTTTGTTTTATTCTGATTAATTTTCTTGGCCTTATTTTATACTCTGTTTTTATTGGTTTTATTGTGGTTTTTTGGTTTGATTTTACTATAACTGGTGGAATAGTCAACTATTCTGAAAATAACAAGATACGCTATAATAGCTATTGTTTTCATGGTATCTTTCTTTGAAGTTCTGTACCAGTTCTACTGCTTTGTTTTGATTGACTTCGTTCTGTTACGTTTCATTGGATTTTACTATCTTTAAAATAAAAAAAATCTAAAAAAAAAAAAAAAAAAAAAAAAAAAAAAAAAAGAAAAGTCCTAGGGGATATGGAGTAGGAGTCAGACTAGCTGACAGACTTCCTTTTAACCATGCCTCTTCCCACCACACCTTAATTTCAAGGCTAAATACATTTAAGCCACACCTACAATAAATTGATTTAAACTTGACTCTACAGGCAAACTGATAGTAACTTATCCATTGTTCCTGACTGACTATAACCCTCCAAGGCAGTCCCTTAAGCCAAGATAGAAACATGTCAAGGGAAATATCAGACAGATAGAAGGAAAGAGAACTCACCTGCTCTGAGTTACCCTTCTTTGAGGCAGGTTTAGAAATCTTCGCAACAGATTATTTACTGTATGCTTTTAAGATGTACTACACAGAAACATGGGTCTGAAATTGTGAAAGAAACATTCCTGTCTAACAAGCTTAGCTTCAATTAAAAAAAAAAATCTTTTGGTGCACAGCAAAGGGACACTAATACAATTATAGATGGCTGGAAACACCATTGGTCATCAGGATAGTCTCACCTTCCTCACACTGCGTGACACCCTTTCAAACACTTTCATCTGCTCAAAGGAAGGCAGTCCTGCGTACATGGGGAGAACCCGGAGATGTCTCTTCATCCCGGTGCGAGCCAGCGCTCGGGCCTGCTCGATCAGCATAGACACAACGGTTTCCACTTCTTCCTAAACATTGAACCAGGAACCCAAGAAATGTAGATCAATCTGAAGCATGCCATCTTATCACACCACAACAATAAAAGTTGGGATCAGGATTTTAATTTGGGTCAGATTCAGGAACTTTAATCAGATGTCCACTCTAGGATAGTATCTATCATATGCTACCAAACAACTGTGCCAAAGGAATGAAAATTTCTAACTGCAATATTACTTACTAAAACTAAGCTGCCTGCAGGTAATAGAAGAATTAGCAATAAAAATAGTGACCAGTTTACTAACTTCTTATGTACTGCAGTACAAAGCCATTTCATGTACTTGAACAAGTTGTAGCCAATAAAATCATTGTAAGTTTTCCCCAGAAAAGATTAAGTGTAGAAAATGTTTGGCATCGGAAAAGATTACAGTTGGAGGAAGGTAACTCTAAACAGTGTGACAACCTTGAGGCAGCACTTGGGCTTGTTTGGTTGTTTTTCCAGTAACACGACCACCCTCAGAATGAGCTGTAAAAATTTCATGGAACAAGAGGTATAGCTTGGGGCAATATGTATGCAGCAAAATACATCTAATGTGCTACTCAATGTTAGCAAACAAAATAGACTACTGACTAAACTAGCTAATTTATTTTGGAATCAGCTGATAAATCAAAAATACAGTTAACTCTTTTGAGACAGAACAGGGAAGAATTAATGACTCCTTGACAATTCAGTTGTTAGAACGCCATCAAAACCAACAATTTTTTGTATGCAGTTAAGTAAATACAAAATACAACAAATATGAAATAAATATCTAAGTAATGGTTCTCCATTAATTCCAAAGCATGTCATTTTATCATACTGAATGACAATAAAGGTTGGGATCAGGATTTAATTTGGGTCAGATTTATGAACTTTAGATGTCCCACTCTGGGAGGATATTTAACCAGATGCTACTGGACAACTGTTGCCTTAAACACCTGTTCATCACAGAGGTCCAACAAAATTACCTGGCCAGTAAGAAAGGCTAATATATCTCCATCTCCCTCTGTCTGGTGAATTTTCACCACAGTTTCCACAGTTGATTTGATGTAATCTGGAACAGGACTGAAAAGATGTATGGGATAAATTCATCGTTAGAATATGCTCGTTAATTAGAAGTCAATTATCCTAATCATCTGACAGCAAGATCCCATGAAAGTTAGTTTGGGCTTGCCCAGCAGGTAATTAGCATATTCACAAATAAAGTAAATATTCACTCTTCTCTTTTTAAAAGAAGCATTAGAAAATAATCCATAATTTCTAATTGCAAAAACTATAAAGATTTTATACCCATATATAGAAATGTGCTATTTTATGCATGCAAAGACGCCAGGCCAGGAAACCAGGGCCTACGGTGTCAGCACTGAGGTTCACATGTTCCCAGCCTGTTTTCCCTCCCTGGCCACGGGCGATACAAATGAACTGGGTGAACAGAGGTGGCAGACATAGTCCCAAGCTACCGTAACAGAAGTCAGGTTCACAACTCTAAATTTATCAGCCACTGCACCTGGCCCTGGTCTTTATTCACCCAGTGATATAGAAATTAGACTAGCTCCTTTCTTGCCAAAGGAGCTCCTCTCAAAAATGCCAACAAGGCCCTCTTGCTAAATATGTAGACAGATGAGAATGAAATGACTCAAATCACCAGTACTATCCTCACTGGCGGGCATCCTTGGAAACCCAAGTTCAGCAAACTTTCAAGCCCCTGCATTTCAACCTTTCACTACTTTGCTCTTTCCAACTGACTGACCAACTACAGATTCATGCAAACTTGCACACTAATGTCAAGAGTTTAAAATAAATGCAGCAATGGTGTTGCACAGGGTTCCAGAATATTCTGTCAATGACAGGAGACACCAATGTGCTCATCACCCTCAGAGCTGCCAGCAGATGCATTTCCCTGTCATTCCACATCATAAGCCTAGATTTCTAATTACCATCATCAACAATCAAGCATCATCAAACCTTTGTAGATAAAAGATATCCACCGGAAATGTTCGCCCTTCCACTGTAAGGATCACACATGTATCCCTGGTTGGGTCACTGGTTTCATTTTGATTAAAGAAATCACGAAATTTCTAAAAAAGAAAAAAGAAAAGAAAAAAACATTCATTTATCTTTCTTAAAAAAGTTCACAGTAACTCATGCAATGAAAAAATACAAAACTGGCAGAAAAGAGGTGTGTAGTAAGGATTAGATATATTTAATACCAATTATGCACTGCCAAATAATTTTTTAAATTTACATTTTTTCTTATTGAAATTGTGGGGAAGCATATTTCAATGATATATACCACTAAAGATTTGAGAAAAATAATAAAGATTAGATTTCAAAACCACATTCAGTGATGCATCTGAGGTAATATGTAATTGTATTACTTATTTTATTCTTATCCTCTGTATTTTATTCAACTGAAGATTAGGTCAACAGTGTGATTCAAGTTCAATACAGATTAAATTAGATGAATGTGCACCTCTAATGCGGACAGCACAGACCTGACCAAACAAGACTGTCAATTTATAAAAGAAACTTTTACTTCTGTGAACAGTAGGTACGTTCCTGATTTATATTGGCTAAAACTTCCCAAAAGATTTGAGAGATGGTGCTTTCTCCATCTTTACATGTCTCGCAGAAGTTCTGCATGAGGAAGGTTGTCCATCATACCCCTCTCTGTTGGGAGAAGTGGCTGTGGCAGTTTCTCCCAAACTGATGGTCATATCCTACTCAATGACACTTGAGCACCAGACTTGCAGCCTAGGTCAGGACAGAAAGCTCTGGCTGATGACAGCAACAGACATCACCAAATATCCCCTATTGGAGAGTGTTCCCAAGATATATGGAGAAGCTGACAGTGAGAAGAGCTAAGTGACTGAGTAATCACACTGACAGGTAACTTAACACCAGACAGGAAGCTACTGGTGCCAGAAGCTGAAAGGACACAGATACCCAGTTTGGTAGAGTGCTCATTTTCGAATTCTGAATGACCTTCCACTCTCCAGCCATTCCGCTTCCCTTAAGACCCAACTATGTAACTGCAAGGCTTTTTTTTATTTTCACTTCCCTATATTCTATATACAAAACATGTCCATCCTTGCTTCTGGCAACTGTAAACCCCAGAAGCCGCACTAGTGAATGGCAGCAAGCACAAAGTGAACAGGTTTTGAGGAACTTCTAAAAGAGCCCATTGGATTTAACAATACATTGCCAAGCTACACATTCAACTAAGGCTGTGTCAGGCATGAGGAAGCACAGATACCTGAGTACCCAACGAAGGGTAACACATGGTACCACCCTTCACATTCCCTTTGGCTCAATTTTCTTCAAGTCACTTCAGCATTCCTGAACCCCAACAACATGCAGAGCACAGGCACAAATAAAAACAGATCTCCCACCTACCCCCAAAATAAACAGTCCAGAAAAGACATATGTACAAAAACTGATCACAAAATTACCTGAGGAAGAATGCCTATTTGACCACAAAACAGCTGCAAATTACAATGCGGGAGAACAAATGGTCAGTAACTACTGGTTTGCAGGGAAAGTTGCAGGGAAGGTTTCAAGGAGGCAGCTTTATTCCTTGATTGAACCCTAAAGGATGAAGAGGATTACTACTAGCTGGAATGACACAGGGCCCTGACAAGTGAGAGGCCAACATCTAAGGCAGGCTGCTTACCTTTAAATTAGCTCTTGCCTATAAAATGGACAAACTGCCATCCCCCTATAAGGTGGCTGCAAGGTTCAAGCAAAGTATGTTTGAAAGTCTAAAGCATAGGTCTTGCCCACAATAGGTCTCAGTAAGAAACTGCAGATATCACTCTGACAGGGCCTAAATGCCATGCTGTGTGGGCACTGTACTTGATGTGCAGGACTGGGCCAGTAATGATGGCCTTGATACTGTCAGATACGGTTCTGGACCCTGAGCTCAGGTGGCCACTTTAGAGACAGCAGAAATAAGAAACTGGAGGCAAGTGGACTAATTCATGGAACAACTAACAGTTTAGGCAAGAGGGTGAGAGCATGGATTCAGGCAAAGCATTCCAGAGGCACAGCTGCCAGGACTGGACCCGACAATCAGTGAGCATGTGCACACACCGGTGTAAGGAAGAACAGAACTGCTTCTTAATAAGGGATGAAAATCTTCTAAAGCAGTAGTGGAAGTCTTGGGCCTGAATGACTGTGATCATGGGAAAGGGCCTGAGACAGAACCCAAGAGTCACAGGTGTGAGTTTTGGTGGTCTCTGACCAGCCAGTAGCTGGACAGCAAAGGGGGGCACACAGGAGTACGGTCAAGGCTGCCACAAGCACAAAGCATCAGCTGACTTGAAGTCACAGCAGTGGGCAGAGCAGAGGAAGAGCAGCTACAAAAGGAGCCTAGAATGAAGGGGGCAGGGGAGAGGAGATGGCAGGACCCCACAAGCTGTGGGCACAGCAGAAAGACTTCAGTAAAGGCTCAATGGTCAGAACTGCACGTTCCCAACCAAGCACAAGGACTGGGAAGAGAGGTGATGTTTTGCTGATGTTGCAGTGGGAGGCTATACCTCAGCTGTTCAGGAATACGTGGTGCTGAACAGCAGAGACAGGGAGTTACTCTTTCAAGAAGGACAATGCGACTTCCAGGAGGTTGGTGGAGTAGTAGGCAGTGGAGAAAATAGCCTCTCTGAGAGACACAGTCTAGACATGGGAATATACCATCTTGAGGAAGACAAAAAGGAGGGAAGTGGGTTCCTTAGACCCAGGAAGAGTCTGAAGTCTGAATCAAAGCCCACAGAGAGAGTAAAAAGAAAAGTTTCAACAAAGAAGAAGGTGGTCACTGGCGGTGCCTTTGCCCGGAGCCAGACTCACCACATGAGAGGAGCTGTTGGAGCCTGGGGACACATGGTCACAGTGTTGGTGGTGGCTGCCAACCCTGGGGGCCTCTGTGGAGTGATTTGGCAGTGGAGGAGAGCAGTGGGCATGGAGGACTGTGCTGGCTGGTAGTGAGTGCAGAGGACTTGGTCCTCCTACAGGAGTGATTGGCTGGGAGCTACTTTGGAGTCAGGCCAGATAAGCCTGCAGCTAAAACTGTTGCCGGCTTCCTCTAGCAGCTCTTAGCTGGGCACAGACCTGTGGAAACTGCTTGGACTGCAGTGAGCCCAATGAGTCTGTTCTTGGGGCAGGCCTGCTAAGGTTATCTACCACTCCATTGTGGAGCAGCTGCTGGTTTGTGGGGATACAGTGCCACGATTTGGGCCACTGTCTCCACAGGCTGTCTACTAGGGAATCCAGAAAGAACCCCAGAAGTGGGTTTTTTTTTCCTCTTTTCTTGTTTTTTTTTTTTTTTTTTTTTTTTTTTTTTTTTTTTTTTTTTTTTTTTTTTTTTTTTTTTTTTTGAGTGTGAGTGTGGTTTCTGCCCTCCTTCTGGGTGTGGCTTTGTTCTGTTCCACTTTTTGTCTCTTTTCCCGCAGTCTTCTATATCAGTTTCCCTAGGTTGGTGGGACCCATCTTTGTCCTTCAACCTACTTATAGTCCCTTTCTCTTTTCCCACTTCTGTCTTCTCTTAAATCCATTTTGAATTTAAGATTCTCTTAAATCCTGACCCTTGAGGACAGAATTGACATACTGCAGACTTACGTTTTGTATATGATTGTTTTGCATTCTTTTGTATGGTTGCAAATTCAGTTTGTATGGGTGAGGGTTGCAAATCAGGGGTTGGCTCAGTTTATTGTTTTGTTGGCTGTGTTTGGTGCTGTGGGTGCCACTGCAGCCAGAATTAACATGATTGTTCTGGATAGCTGTTGGCCCTGATGGTCCAGGACTGAGACTGACTGGGAGTCACAGAGAGTGCTGAGGCACAGTGCCAAAGAACCAGGGACTAGGCTAGGTGAGCAATAGCTTCTCATCTCTAACAAACTGAGGAGGTGGGATCTTCCAATAGACCCAGAGCCTAGGAAGTAGCTACACCTGGAAGATACCTCAGAGAAGTGATCATCACCTGGACATCCTTAATACCACCAATAAAGCAACCCACCACAGACAAATAACAGGTACCACTCTAGGAATTAAACTAAAAAAGAAAAGAAATGAGAAGACACTTAAACAGGACACAACCTCAGACACCCAGTTCACCAAAGGCAAACCCAGGGGGCAATGAGGTTGGAAAATCTGAAAGCCCCCCACCTGGTCTCTCCAAAGTGGTAACAAAGCCATTGAATGAGACTCTGGAAAAAATGAAATTAGAAATAATCTCTCAAATAACCACAGAGATTACCAAAATACACACCATACTTAATGATGTCAGAGCAGACACAGACAAAAAAATAAACGAGCTTAAGCAAATTACGGAAGCACAACATAGGAAACAAATGGATTCCATAAAGCAGATTCAAGCAGATATTCAGGAGAATAAAAACTCCACTGAAAGTATTCGTAGCAGATTAGCCCAATGTCAGGACAGGATCTCAGATATTGAAGACAGGCTCGCAGTTAGTGATCAGGAAAAGAAAGATTTCTCAAAATTGGCATGGGAACATGAGAAATCAATCCAGCAGCTACTTGATGAGACAAAGAAGAATAACTTGAGATTAACTGGAGTTAATGAACAAGCAGAAGATATCATGAAGGACATTAAAAACATCCTCACAGACACTGTGACAGAAAACTTCCCTGGCAGAGAAAAAGAATTTGACATACAAATAAGTGAGGCATATAGAACTCCAATTAGCAATGATAAAAAGAAAATCTACTTCTAGGCATATCATAGTCAAGATTCCAGAAATTCAACACAAGAATAAAATTTTAAAAGCTGTTAGGGAAAAGAAACAAATCACCTATAAAGGAAAACCCATCAGAATCACAGCTGACTTCTCAGCACAAACTCTCAAGTCAAGGAGAGCTTGAAGTGAAGTACTCCAAGTTCTAGAGGAAAACAACTGTCGATCCAGATTGATGTATCTTGCAAAACTATCTTTCAAAATACAGGGAGAAATAAAATACTTCCATGACAAAGAACATCTGAGGAAATTCACGACCACTAAACCAGCACTCCAAAATGTTCTGAAGGACATTTTAGATAGAGACAATAAGGACTACAACTCCATGAACCCCAACAGAAGGAATCCATCAGGAAAGGCAAACAATTAGATGGAAGGGAAAAAGAAAAAAAGGAGGCGGGGAGCCCATAATAGGAAAACAACATGACAAGGATAAGTCAATACATATCAGTTTTAACCATTAATGTTTATGGTCTCAGTTCACCAATCAAAAGACACAGACTGGCAGAATGGCTCAAGGAGCAAGACCTAACAATATTCTGTATACAAGAAACACATTTAATGCAAAAACAAACTCATAAACTGAACGTCAAAGGATGGAAAACAATACTCCATGCAACAGGAATTCAGAAAAAAGCAAGGGCTGTTATTCTATTTGCAGATAAAGTCAATTTTAAGCCAAGACTGATTAAGAGAGACAAATGAAGTCACTATATCTTGGTAAAGGGAACAATCCAAGAGGAAGAGATAACCATCATAAATATATATGCAACAAATGTTAGTTATATAAAACAATTATTAATGGACATGAAAAATGAAATAAGCCTTAATACAATTGTATTTGGAGACCTCAATACCCCACTGTCACAAATACACAGATTGACAAGACAAAAAATTAATAATGAAATATTAGAACTAAATCAGACTTTTGAGCAAATGGACTTAGTAGATGTCTATAGCGTCTTCCACCCTACAACATCAGAATACACATTCTTTTCAGCTGCACATGGGACATTCTCCAAAATAGACCATATACTGGCTCATAGAACATGCTTAAGTAAATGTAAAGGAACTGAAATTATCCCATGCATACTATCAGACCACAGTGCAATGAAATTGGAAATCATGCCAAAGGAAACCACAAGAATTTCATCAACACATGGAAATTAAACCACACACTACTGAACAATCAATAGGTCACAGATGAAATTAAAGGAATTAGACAATTTTTACAGTTGAACGACAATGCCAATACAACACACCAGAATTTGTGGGATACAATGAAAACAGTCTTAAGAGTGAATTTTATAGCAGTAAATACCCATATCAGGAAAATAGAGCAAGCTCATATAAACAACTTAATGTTGAACCTCAAACTTCTAGAAAAAGAACAGCAGGCTAAACCAAAAGCTCGTACAAGGGAGGAAACTATAAGGATCAGAGCAGAAATTAACACACCGGAGACTAAAAAAACAATACAAAGAATCAATGAATCGAAGAATTGGTTCTTTGAAAGATTAAATAAAATTGACAAACCCTTGTCCAATCTTATCAAAAAAAGGATAGAAATGATTCAAATCCATGCAATTAAGAATGAAATGGGTGAAATCACAACAGACAGCTGTAGAAATCCAGAAAATCATCTATACCTACTTTGAAAACTTGTATTCTAATAAGATGGAAAATACATAAGAAATGAACATATTCCTAGATACATATGAATTACCAAAGTTGAATCAAGAGGATATAAAAATCTTAACCCAAATCAATAAAAGAAATTAAAGATGTAATTAAAAACCTATCAACAAAGAAAAGCCCAGGCCCTGATGGATTCACTGCTGAATTCTACAAGAAATTTAGTAAAGACCTAACACCACTATTTCTCAAACTCTTTAATGAAATTGAAAGGGAAGCAATACTCCCAAACTCATTCCTGGAAACAAGCATTACTCTGATCCCAAAACCAAGGAAAGACCCAACTAACAAAGAGAATTACAGGCCATCTCCCTAATGAACCTTGACGCAAAACTCCTCAATAAGATACTGGCAAACAGACTGCAACAAATCATCAAAAACATTGTACACCATGATCAAGTAGGATTCAACCCAGGGATGTAGGGATGGTTCAACACACGTAAATACATAAATGTAATGCATCATATTAACAGAGCCAAGGATAAAAATGATATGATTATCTCAGTAGATGCAGAAAAAGCTTTTGACAAAGTCCAGCATCTATTCATTATAAAAACTCTACAGAAAATTGGAATAGATGATCTCTATCTCAATGTGATAAAAGCCATCTATGACAAACCAACTGCCAACATCATGCTAAATGGACAAAAACTGAAAGATTTCACTCTAAAATCAGGAATAGGACAAGATGTCCACTGTCTCCACTCTTATTTAACATAGTCCTGGAAACTTTAGCCAGAGCAATTAGACAAGAGAAAAAAATAAAAGGATTAAAGATAGGAAAGGAAGAAGCTAAACTAGCATTATTTGCAGATAACATGATACACTACCTAGAAGATCCCAAAAATCCCATCAAAAAACCTCTGGATTTAATAAGCAGATTTAGCAATGTAGCTGGTTACAAAGTCAATACTCAAAAATCAATAACCTTTTTATACACAAATAATCTCACAAGAGAGAAATCAGGGAAACAATACCTTTTACAATAGCATCCAAAAAAATGAAATACTTAGGAATCAATCCAATGAAAGATGTAAAAGACCTCTATACTGAAAACTACAGTACTCTGAAAAAGGAGATTGAAGAGGATATTAGAAAATGGAGAGATATCTCGTGTTCTTGGGCAGGAAGAATCAATATAGTGAAAATGGCCATACTTCCAAAACTGTGATACAGATTCAATGCAATTCCAATCAAAATTCCAATAGTATACCTCACAGAATTAGAGAAAACAATCCTAAAACCCATCTGGATCCAGAAGAGACTAAGAATAGCAAAGGCGATCCTGGGCAACAAAGACAAGTCAGGGGCATCACAATTCCTGCCCTGAAATTATACTATAAAGCTACTGTGATAAAAACAGTGTGGTACTGAAAAAAAAAAACAGACCCAAAGATCAATGCAATAGATTAGAAGATGCAGAAACAACTGCAGACACACTTATCTCTGACAAAGGTACCAAACACATTCATTGGAAGAAAGATAGCCTCTTTAATAAATGGTGTTGGAAAAACTGGCCTTGCACATACCGAAGATTAAAACTGGATCTATATATTTCACCATGTACTAAATTAAAATCTGAACAGATTAACATTAAAACAGAAACATTAAATCTCAACATTAAAACAGAAACATTAAATCCGCTGGAAGATAAAGTAGGTATAACTCTTGAAGACATTGGTGTAGGCAAAGACTTTATAAAGAAAACCTGATTGCACAGGAACTATCATATAGAATCAACAAATACTAAGCACCTGCTTGGAAAGCACGAGGTCATGAGTTTAAATGGGATCTCATCCTACTGAAAAGCTTTTGCACAGCAAGAGAAACCACCAACAGAGTGAAGAGACAACCCACAATCTGGGAGAAAATGTTTGCCAGTTGTCCCTCAGATAAAGGATTACTATCGAGAACATACAAAGAACTTAAAAAAAATCAGTCCTTCCAGATTTAAAGACTCAGTCCAAAAATAGGCATCTGAGATGAACACACACTTCTCAGACGAAGCAGTACAACCAGCAAATAAATACATGAAAAAATATTCAACAGCACTGGTCATTCAAGAGATGCAAGTTAAAACAACAGTGAGATTCCACCTCACCCCCAGAGAGAATGGCTATTATCAAGAAATCAAGCAATAACAAATACTGGAGGGGCTGTGGAGAAAAAGGAACCCTTCTCCACTGTTGGTGGGAATGCAGGCTGGTACAACCACTGTGGCAGTCATTGTGGGTATTCCTCAAAAAGCTAGGATTAGAGGTCCCATTTGACCCAGCTATTCCCCTTCTGGATATCTTTCCAAAAGAACTAAAAACATCATACCACAGCAATATATGTGCATCTATGTTTATAGGTGCACAGATCATAATAGCCAGATTTTGGAAGCAACCAAAATGCCCCTCGACTAAGGAACAGATGAAAAAGGTGTGATATTTTTATATAATAGAATACTACTCAGCTATAAGGAACAATAAACTACACATTTTCACTCTTAAATGGATGCCCTTTGAAAATATACTTATCAGTGAACTATAAATACGTCATGCATATGTAACCATGGTATTGCTGCACTTGTATGACAAACTGAAACAAAATCCATGTATGTATGTAAAAAATTAGTTAGGATAGTTTTAAGAAAAAGAATTTTGAGTGAAAAGTAGTCTTCACAGGGTCATTTTCAGATTACACTTTTACTGTGAATTGTTCTTTTGAAAATAATATAGCAATCATAACAAACAAAATAGTCATACAGCTGGTTTCTCTTGATTCACTGAGGGTAAAGTTTTGTGCTAATAATTTTCTAGACAATGTTTCATGTCTATATCTTATACTCTAAACAACTGTGAATACAACAACATGCAATGTGTCAATTATGGTTACTCTCCTATTGGCCTGTTTTGAAATTGTTTTACTGTAATCTCTTTTTTCTCTTTAAAGTAAATAAATAAATAAACAAACAAACAAACAAATGTGCTATGGTGGTTGAGCAGTTCCCTTCCTCCCATTAGGAGAGAGGGCTCCACCTGATCCCAAAGAGAAAAAAAAAAGACAAAGCCATGTATACTGCAAAGGCATAAGATCCTTATATTTAAGATCTTTATCCTTTATCTTCCCTTGGAAGTATAAAATAAAAACAAAAGCAAACATCACATCAATAGTACATGAATCTTGGGCTGAGGATATAGTTCAGCAGCACGGCACCTGCCTGGCAAGCACAAGGTCAAATCCAATTCCTAGTACTGAGAAAAAAAAAAGACTCTTACTGCAGAATCAAGGAAATGGGAATGAAATGAGCTCCATACACTGGGAAAAGAAGAGTCTGAGTGGGGTTCACAGGAGGTGGAGTCACAATATAGACACAGTAAGAAACACAAGACATAAAGGGAAAGGACAGTCTGTGTAATGCAGTGTAAATGATGTGGACGTCTGCTGGGCAGTTTTCCAGCTTACCCCCATTTCCTGCCCTGGTACCTGCTTCTCGCTGACCCGTACAAGTGGGTTCCCAGCAGCCATGACTATTCATCACGGCCACTCTCAGCCAACAGCCTCTGGTCCATGCAGATTGACTCAAGGTGGCAAGCTGACCCCAAATGACCCCAGGTTCCCTCTCCAAGAACCTGGAGAAAAATTAGTTTCTCTCCAAGTAGATGGACCTGTGACAGAAGACTGTGGGAATTGTTAACAACCATATTCTCTGCCATCTGGACAGAGGCAAATAAAAGAAAAACAATACCATATGAAACAATAGTCAAGAAATACTTTGTAATTACATCTAGTCTAGTAATTGCTAACTTCATTTAGCTTACAATAACAGCAGCTAAACCAACCCGGGCCATTTTCATTTTTTTATTTTTTATTTATTTATTTATTTATTTATTTTTGGTGGCACCGGGGATCGAACTCACAACCTCACACCTGCCAGGCAGGCGCTTAAGCTGCTGAGCCAAACCCGCAGCCCCAGTTTTTTGAGGCAGGGTCGCACTATGTAGCTCAGGCTGGCCTTGCGCTCACGTTGTAGCCCAAGCCGGCCTCGAACTCACAACGCTCCGCCTACCTCAGCCTCCCAAGTGCTGGGATTAAAGGCATGCACCACCACACCCGGCTCCGGGCCAATTATTTGATCAGCCCTATCATACCCTACTTGTCTCCACTTCCCCACTGCAGCAGCTGATATCTTCATCTGTAAGTGCAGCCACCCCAGACCCTGAATGAAACCAGAGCAGGTGGCCTAACAGCAGCCCTGTCCCTCTAGGAAGTCTGAATTAGTCGACCATCCTCAGACCCAGCAACCAGGGTCACAGATGGATTCTGTGCATCCCTGGGCCTCCAGAAGAGAATGCTACTTAAACATACCCTTCCCTTCTCCCCTCCCACACAGTGCTCCTCACTATTGCTTTCTTCAGCCCAATCATATTCTCTTCCTCATTCTCTTACTTTCACATATGAACTCATATATCACACCCATGTAGACCTATCCACCCCACACCCTCACCCTGGATAGACCCACACACCCATTCGACCCTCCACCCTCATTGAAGAAGGAAGGAAGGACTGAATGGCCTTAGCTCCCCACCAGCCCAGCTGAGTGCTGCTGAAGTCCCAGCATGCCTTGCGGCACCACCCACTGAGGTAAACAAACCTCCTACATTCTGCCTCCCCAGAATGTTTGTTTAAAAAAAACAAGCAAACAAAAACAAGACACTTCTAGGATGTCATTTGCATCAAACTGAAAGAGGCTGTGTTTTAAATCTCTATGCCTCACCAAAAGACAATGAAAGGCAACTGCAAGCAATTAGTAAATGTTAATTAGCAATGGTTCTAAGACAAGACTCAGACATAGTTTTCACTTCAACAAAACCTGTTTGGAACAAATTTCAAATATAAAGAATTTTTTAAACAGAAGAAAAGTGAAGAAGATTAGAAGTAAAATAGAGATGGTCTGTGCATCTTGGACACAGAGGAGGGAATTGGAGGTGAAGTCAAGGATAGTCCTCAGAGCAGCATACCAGCAGATACCGTGAAGAGGATGAGAACCCAGTAAAGAGGGTAACAGGAGCACTAATACAAAAGCTCTCACAGCCAGACCTAAAACGACGGGTTGTGAAAAACTCTAAGAAAATAGCCTGGGTACACATGTAGATATCTCTCTTAATCACACTAAGCTTCTTCTAATCTGTCCAAGTTGGCTGCATTCCTGAAGCTATTGAAAAACCAAAAGTGGAGAAGCCAGGGACCAGATCCTAACATCTCATCTGGATTACAGAAACCGCCTCCTGACTGGTGTCTTCACATTTCCTATGGAGTTTTCTATACAACACACAGAATGATCTTTCTAGAACTCAAATATGATGAAGTCACTGTTCCCCATGCCTCCCAACCAGGTGAACAATTAAATCCACCCACCTTTGCCTAGCCATTAGTCCTTCATCATAGAACTCCCATCAACCTCTCCATTTTAATCTCCCATGGCTTCCTGTTTAATTAAAACGTATTCAATCCAGACAGCTACTTTGTGCTAGACACACAGTATGGATAAAAACATGAGGAGAACAAAATCCCAAACTTCATGGAGCTTACATTTTAGTGATAGGAGACAAATAAACACCTGGATAAGGCATATGAAGTTAAGGTTGGCAAATGCTAAGCACATACATAGAAATTTAGCCTAAAAGGATAGAGAGAACAGGGACAGTTTTGTTTGTTTGTTTGGTACCAGAAATCAACTCAGGACCTTGCCAGGCAGGCACTTATGCAGCTGAGCTATATCCCCAGCCCAGGAGCAGTTTTAGATAAGGAGACAAGTCTGACCAAGACTGCAATAAAATGATGGACAGCGACGAGACAATCTGTGGAGGAAATGTTCTAGAAAAAAGCTCCACTCCACCTTCTGAACAGAAATATCTTGGTTCTCTCTGTGGAAGAGCAAAGAAACCAGTATGGCTGGAGTGGAGGAAGCACTGGGGAGAGCGCAAAAAGATGAAGTCAGAGCGGTGGGAGGGGAATAGAATCACCCTTAGAGGCCTAGCAGGCAAGGTAAGCTCCCTGATCTCAGTTTCTCACTACGGTGGTTCTGAGCATGCTTAAGGAGCCCTTCACACCTTTGCCCATCTGGGCAAAAGAGCCCAGCTGTGACATCACTTTCTTAGTGAAAGTTTCTGGACCACCACTTCCCCCCAGGAAGTTGGCATTAAGAGCTTCCCCCTTGGCTGCAACTTAAACATACTACAGCGTAAAATCTATTTATGTGTCTCCTCCACTCCAGGAGTCCAGAAGCGTATGAATCACCTGGAGCTAGTATAGTGTTTAGCACATATAAATAGCAAGTGATCAAAATTATTTGTTGAATTGAACTAGGATTTGAACTAAAATATCAGTCATCAAGAGAGAAAAATAATGTAAACTTCCCAATAAATTTTAATATGGAAATAATTATATGTAGAGGAAATTTCAATTGTATAAAAATACACTGTCGTCATAAATAAATTCAAGTAATACAATCTCACACTGAAAATAGTAATGAAAAGAAGCTGCCTACGTGGGGAGAAAGGTAGCATGTAGAGAAACAAGATGAGTAGGTAATCATGAACTTACTTAATTATAGGCTGATTTCCACCCACAAGCTGAAAAGGAGGATCTTCTGATCATGTGGAATCTAGGACAGCAGATAGACCAAAAGGATGGCAGGCCATTCTGCCAAAGATGAGCTCTTACTACAAGTAATTTCTCAAAGATATGTCCAATAATTCCCATGATCACAAGGAAAGACGAGAAAGAAAAATGCTTTTGCTTTTACCTCTGCATCCAAAGTAGCTGAAGCCACAATCAGCCGAAGATCTCCCCGTTTTTTCTGAATCTATAAAACAAGGCATTAAAAAATAATGATAACATTATAAATGCTTATAGATGAAATAAGCTGATATCTGAAATTTACTTCAAAGTAACCCAGTGTGTACACTGGAAGTTTTATCAAGTTAAAAAAGAATGACCACAAATTAATAATGGTTAAAGCTACAGGTAAAAGTGAGATCACCACACTACTCTAATTTTGCAAATGTATGGCATTTTCTAAAATGAAAGCTAACACAGCTGTATGGAGGGCACATGCCTGTAATCCCAGCACTTGGATGATGGAGGCAGGAGGAATGCAACTTTAAGGCCAGACTGAGCTACATGATGAGTATAAGGCCAACCTGGACTACACAGTGAGATCCTGTCTCAAAAGAAAAAAAAAAAAAAGCTAGCAAAAACTTTACACAAAATCTAAACAAGATTTAAGATCTGAATTTTAATTAATTGAGAATAAAACCATTTTTCTTGGATATGAAAGTTTTGGGATAGTATGAATCTACATATATATATATGGTTGAAAGCATACAAAAAACTCATCCATTCAATCCAGCTCATCCTCTTCTAGGTATCTTTCCAGGAGATAAACACATCAGATTACAATGAAACATGCATACCTATGCTTACAGCACCACAATTTATAATAGCTAAGTCTTTCAAGTAGCCTATATGTCCTATATTTATCATTCATTAATAGATGAATGGATAAAAAATGTGATATTTATACGCAATGAAGCCCTCCTCTGCCATAAAGAAGGATAAACTGGAGTCATCTATAGGAAAATGGATGCACCTTGAGCCCATAATGTTAAATGAAATAAATCAGACCCACGGGCTTAAATATTGCATGATATCTCTTATATGAAAACCCCAGAATATAAATAAAGAACAAAATAACAGATAATAGGAAGTAGGGAGATAGAGCTTTTGCAGATGGGAAGGGGCTCAAGAGGTGAAGGGAGGGGAAAGGAAAAAGGGGAGGGGAATGGGATGAAAAAAGAATTAAGACATACTATGTACATACACCAAACTCCCAACAAGGAATGTAATCGTTATGTACTGCAAACATGTACTAATAAGAAAAATTTTTAGTACCAAAAAATCAAAATGCTTTCTAAACATAATCTGCTTATAAAATTTAGTGTGATCCATACACATAATGACAGAAATATTTTTTAAAGTAGTGAATTAAAGTAAAACCAAGGATAAAATAAAGTGCTCTTGTGTGTGAGGGTGAAAAAAGTACATTAAAAGTAAATAAATGGTAGCACTAAAATAGAAATACAGACATTAACAGTTTTTTAAAGAAAGAGATGATCAACAGACAGGAGAAATCATCAAATAAACTTCAGCAAAACATGTAACAACAATTAGAATTTATTCTTCACCAATCACATCCCAAGGATTTATTTCCCAAGGATAATACCCAGTGTTGTCAAAGATGTGAAATAGGCCATTGTGTTATACTGTCCCTGAAAAGGCAATAACCCAGAAAGAAAACTTCTCATAAGTATCAAAATGTCTTATCTTTGACCAAGTAATAAAACAATAATGCAATAGCATCTAACACATTCCAAACTATGTACTACTCCAGAGCTCCTGCATACAACTGTACTAAGATTGCACTGCACTAAGATACCTGGGTGAGGAGGTCAGGAGCATCTGACACTCAGCTTACATCCCTGGCTTAGCTATGGACATCCTCCCAGCATGGGTGTTTTTTTATTATTTGCACAAACATGCCTCATGGTCTAGTCGTGAAGCTATCCTAAGAGTTTTACATTATCCTATTTAAGCCTCGTAATAAATTAAGATGCAGGGCAGCTCTGTCCAATAGAACTCTTCTCAATGATGAAGAGGTTTCTTATCCACACTGTAACAACCACTCACCATACATGGCTACAAAGACCTTAAAAAAGTCAGCGTGATTATGGAACTGAATTTTTAAATTTTTATTCTACCTAATTAATTAAACCTAAATAGCCACAAATGGACAGGGGCTGCTATATAGCAAAGTGTGCCAGCACAGCAATAGAAACATTCTTTACCCTAAGTTAGAGATAGGCAAACTCAGCAGAAAGAAAATTTATACCCAGGTAGTGTGATGCAGGACCTGTGATCTTAATCGCTCTCATCTACCACTTCTTTCTAGCCTCCTGTCACTAGGAATGTGTCCAAAGACAACAACCAGGAATGACAATAGAGAGTGTAGCAGTAAGGATGAAACAAAATTAGCCATAAGCTGTAATTGTGGCAGCCTGATAAAGAGCATGCAGAGTTCATTATAACCTTCTTTTCACTCTGGGATATGTTTGAAACCTTAAGAAAAAATTAAAAAGAAAAAAGAAAGAAAAACACAACATAATTATAAGGGTGTTCACTACAAAAGTATTTGAAATATAAAAAATCTAAAATTCATATAAATACCTAACAGTAGAAGAAGAACTAAATACCTTGTGGTAGAGACAAGTGATTATGCAGCCATTAAAAATGCCTTCAGTCAGGCATGGTGGCACACACCTGTAATCCCAGCACTCAAGAGGCTGAGGCAGAAAGACTACCACGAGCCTGAGACCAGCCTGGGCTACATAGTGAGTCCAGGCCAGCCTGAATTACATAGCAAGACCCTATCTCCAAAAAATTAAATAAGCAAAAATAAATAAAAATAAAAACTTATCTCCAAGCAATAAAAATAATAATAATGTCTTCGAAGAATATTTAATGACACAGAAATGATCCTGATGTAACCTTAAAGAAATGCACAAAATACAAATTAGCACAAACAATCCAATACCCAACGTGCTGAAACAAAATTCTCGTACGCACAGAGATACACACAGAAAAGAAAACATCAATATTTTAAGAGTGATTCTATTTCTGGATGGGTGAGATGATGGATGATTTTTTTTTTCCTTAGTATTTTGTTGGATTTTCCAAATTGCTAGTTACTTGCCTAATCAGACAACAAAACAAAGACACAAAAACCAAAACTCTGGTGCACACCTGTAATCCCAGCACGCAGGAGACAGAAGCAGCAGGATCACCATGAGTTCAAAGCCAGCCTGGCCTACACAGTGAGACTGTTTCTCAAAAACAAAACAAAACACAAAAACACACACCAACAAAACAACTCTGGCAGTGAAGTCATACCTTCTTTAGCAAGCCAATGGCAATGTCAGTGTACAAGGTCCTCTCGTGGGCTTCATCCAACATGATAGCACTAAGAATGAGAAGGATGCTCCTGTGAGCACTAAACACAACAACCCCACATAATCCCATCCACCAAAGACACTTCTAGGGTACTGAGCTCTTATATAATTATCTCAAATCAAAATGAAAGGTAGTTGCTCTTCCTTAACAGTGAGGTAATTCTTAGGCTAATAAAAATGGTGATTTATTTATTGCTATCTTTAAAGAGCATTAAGCCAGTTGTGGTGGTGCACGTCCATAGTCCCAGTACTTTGGAGGCTAAGGCAGGAGGATCACTGCAAGTTTGAGGCCAGCCTGGGCTACAAAGTGAGTTCAGGGCCAGCCTGAACTGCATAGTGAAACCCTGCCTCAAAATCACAAAAATAAATAAAAAAATAAAGAGCATCATCACCCACACTGGATTCTAATAGAATTTAATAATTGATTTTCAACAATAGTATAATTCACAACCCCACAGAACACATCATCACAAAGTCAGACTACCTTAAGACTGTCAAGCTACAGAAGCAGCCAAAGAGTCAGGTTGGTCACACATGTATCAGAGTCAAAAGGGACATCCTTTTCCAGACTACTACAGACCTTGGGGGCAATCTTAACATTGCATGTGAAGGACAAAGACCCACACAGAGGGATAAAGTCAGAAACAATTATTTGGACTTTGTGCACTGCATTTAGCAAAACACTGCCCAGTTAGTTCTCTGCTATGCTGTGTGACTCTGCAGTCACTATCTATCCTGGGACGGGACAGAGGCAAGATAAACCGGCCAAGTCCAAGGCTGCTTAAATAATGACAGAGATTTTCATTTATTCACGTTAGGCTACTTAGGTATCCATTGTTTGCTCTCTGCAGGGGCCAGGCTATCTAACTTCCCAGAAAAACATCAAGGGTTGAAACAGCCATAGTCAAGAGAAAAGTTTTGGGCCAGCTGAGCAGAGATATAAATCTCAGTTAGTAACAACTGCTTCTCAATCTATTTGTGGACTTTGGAGACCTGAGGAAAATTACCATAGGAAAAACACACTTACCTATATTTTGTTAACAATGGATCAACCATCATTTCCCTGACCAGCATTCCATCGGTAAGAAACTAAAAAATAAAATATAAAGTTTTAGAAATAATTCACTTACATTGTATATTAATATTTTTAAGTTCAAAAGGAACACTTTGTAAAGTTGAAGTACAACCTCTTTACCAACACATGTACAAAATAATTCTCACAAAGGACTAAGGAAATGGTCCAGTATTTTTGTTACCAAGTAATGAAATTCTTCATGCACACACTGTTTCAAACATGAGACCCCCAGTGAGGCTGCAAAATACTTTAGCAGGACTTCATCAAGGCTTATTTTATAATTATCGGCTAAGTCCCATTTCCTCTGGGCTGAACCCTGGTACTAATGACGAACAGACAATGAAGTAAGCCTGTCTCTGTCCCAGGGAAAGTTTGAAATCATTCTTCAAACATCCCAAAGACTGAGACTACAGCTCTTGAAGTTAACCTCAACTTGCACTGATATTTTACGGAACTTGACAAGGTCAAGGCTAAGAACATAGGCAGACTGCTGACTCCTTTAACCTCCCAGGTCCTCAACCTTCTCGTAATGTAAACCAAGGACAAAATCTTACTTTCAAGTTCAGTTCTAGGCTAACATGCAGGGACTCTATGCAAGATCTCTGCACTTTATAGCAGACTAAATCCCAAAGGGCCAGCAAGATTTCCCATGCTTTCTACCATGGCCTTGCTCTACCTCTTACTTATTCTATGAAAAGTAGCCAAGTTCTTATACTTTCTGAGTCTGACTCCTCACCTGTAAGGTGAAGTAATACAAGTAGCTACTTCACAGCATTATCATGAGAACTGAGAGAGATAGTGTATATATAAAGTGCTTAGCACAGGACCTAGCACACAGAGTGTTCAAGGAATGTCAGTTATTATTTAGGATTAATGAATGTTTATTAAATGTTTCTGAAATATACAGCAACAACTGGATGTTCTTCCTATCACCCCAAAACAAATTCAGTATGTTAAGGCTAACAGCCCTTAATATGCAGTACTTTAGTATTTTTACTTTTCTTGTTTTAAGGGCAGGATGTATTTCCACCATAGTTTGCTTAGACCTGGTGCCAGCTGCCACACACATGCATGAAAGTCAAAATGAGAACTCGCTACCAGTGACAAACCAGTTAAAAAAGGAAAGCCTTGAAGTGATAGCCAATTGAAACACAAAACCATCTCAGGAAGAAGTCACAAAGAGACACTTGATTATATAATCCATTGAAAACTAGCTTGTTTACATATATTTAATGGTATGGACAGTTCACTCTCTTTAGCTGGCAAAATGTATGTCAAAAGTAACAAACCACAGAAATTTACAAAACAAACTGCATTCTTTTACACTATATTGTTCATTTTGCTGGTCTGATTATTTTACATTTTTCTCTGTTGCAAACTGAAAGGTAACTGAGATTTTAATAGCCAACCTTCATCTCATCAGAGCACTCTATTTATTGTTTTATTGCACTGTCTGATTGGATTTTGATTCCAGTATTACCGTAAATAATAAATGCCCTGTTGAGTTGATTATACACTGATTACTACTGACATTAATTATTTTAATCTTTGCCATTAGGTCAAATAACACAGAAATAAAATCTATTATCAGGTAAAAAATAAGGAAAGCTTTAACCAGTGAAAACATCGTTCATGAATTCTACACTGTATCAATTTATACCACTTTGTCCCTGTTCTTAAGTCTTTTACACGCTGATTTCTATATTTAGATAGCTATGTGATTCAGTGGAAAAAAAATAAAACACACAAAAGCAGGACAACTTTGAATCAGGTACTACTATCACCACTGGGTGAATAAATGTAAGCAAAGCAAATACTTCAATCTCCCAGACCCTCAGCCTCTTCAGAATACAAACCAAAGGCTAAATCTCACTTTCAACTTCAATCCTACGCTAACATTTAGGGACTCTATGCAAGATCTTTGTACTTTACAGCAGACTAAAGTCTCTGAGGGATAGCATGATTTCCTACACTTTCTACCAT
This sequence comes from Dasyprocta punctata, assembly GCA_004363535.1. Classification (NCBI taxonomy): domain Eukaryota; kingdom Metazoa; phylum Chordata; class Mammalia; order Rodentia; family Dasyproctidae; genus Dasyprocta; species Dasyprocta punctata. The sequence goes on from RJWM01009560.1 coordinate 44,921, forward strand.
GGCCTTAGTATGTGAAGGTTGCATACTATTAATTCTCCCAAAATAATCTTTATCCATATTCACACCAGGAAAAGCAGCTTCAGCACCTTACCTTAATCCTTGTAGCCATTGGGTCAGTGCAGTCATCAAAACGGATGCAGTAGCCCACCTCATGGCCCAGTACTGCACCCCTTTCCTCAGCAACTCTCCCTGCAACCTTTGGGAAGAAAGATCATGCTGAAAATAGAGACATAGAAATTACTACACAGAGCACATACTATGGAAAATCTAAAGGTCACTGGTTAAGTGGTATGTGAACACTGGAAAATGAGAAGAAAAGGGGCGAGTCATGACAGAACAAATATGAAAAGTTCTGCAATTTATTAACTAATATATTGATATATCTCACTTCACTCTACCACGCTTTGGGGGCAACTTATAAGAATATACATAATAAAAAAGAAATCACAAAAAGATGTCACAAATCAAGATCAAAACATTGGGTCTGGGTAGTGTAACTCAATGGTAGAGTGCTTCTTAGCATGTAGAAGGCCATACATTCGATTCGCAGCACCACCACACACACAAAAAAAAGCTAAATTCAAAAGACTTAAAGTAATGAGAAAAAATTTTGAAACAGATATGCCAAAGTTATTTAAGATAAACTAAGCCACAAATTCAGCTCTAAGTGTGGTGACAAAGCACAAAAGAAGTGACAAGACTCACCCTGCTCCTAAAGAAAGAGCTTGCCAAACAGAGGCAACTTTTCACATCTCCATGCTTTAAAATAAAGCACCTTCCACTGGATTATGAAAGCAGAATAGGAATGATCAAATTCAATACTGAGCCAAGTTCCTTTTATCTTTGGAGGCAAAAGGATAATATTCAAGAGGTGGATACATAAAACAATGCTCAAAAGTGTCCCAGTTACCAAAACCCTTGAAAGGGAAAATGAAGACAAGAAAACAGGTTTGGAAAAAAAAACAAAACCTGACAAGTGGATGAGAAGATTCATAAAGCATTCAAGCTGATACAATAAAGTAAAAGACAAAATAATATACATAGGATGACGATCATAAACTACAGTTAGAATTTCACTCACCAATATATGACAAATAAAAGGTGAGTATAGGAAACATCAAAGTAAAAAAAAAAAAAAAAAAATTCAAGAAAGGGCTCAGTAAGGGGATGTAGCTCAGTGGTAGATATTTGCCCAGCATGCATGAGGCCCCAACACTGAAAAAAAAATTCTACCTATAGGCAAGATCCTACTCTCCAAGAATAAAGGCAGATGCAGTGTCTTACACCTCCAGCTACTCTGGAGGCTGAAGTTAGAGGATTATGAATTTGAGGCCAGGACAACTCAGGTCTGGGCAACTCAGGAAGACCTTGTTTTCAAAACTAAGTAAATAAACAAAGGCAGAAGAACAATAACATTCAATCACTTAGCTTAATTTACAAGAAAATAAAAAGCCGGGCCTTTAATCCCAGCACTCGGGAAGCTGAGGCAGGAGGATCACTGTGAGTTCGAGATCAGTCTGGGCTACAGAGTGAGTTTAAGGCCAACCTGAACTGCATAGTGAGACCCTGTCTCAAAAAATAGGGCCGGGGATTTAGCTCAGTGGCCTAAGCACCTGCCTGGCAGGCATGAGGTTATAAGTTCAATCCCCAGTACCAAAAAAAAAAAGAAAGAAAGAAAGAAAGAAAGAAAGAAAATAAAGAGTCATGAGACTCACTATATAAACTAACAGAAAATCACCAAAGAGAAACCATAATATAAGAATATAAAGGCGCCAGCACACTACACCAAACCAAGTGTCCTGCTTAAGAAAGGAGGCACCCCTAAATTCTCTGGTGGTTCCTGAGTTCAAGTTTGGAAAATGGTTGTCACAGGAGGCGTCCTGAGGCACACAGCTCACTGACACAGCCATGCACCAGCAGCCCCAAGCTCAGAGGTGTAGAGACTCCCTGCACTCAGTCCTCCCAGGCAAGCACGCTCTGGGTTATCTGCTCATCACTGTTTAAGAAACTGCAGAACAGATAAGGATCAGAAGTGGCTCTACACAGTGGCCTGAAATTACAGCTCTGGCAAGTCAAAAGAGAATCAATCATTGAACAGCTGACCTGTACCATGTACTCTTTCAAAACTTCTTATGAAATCAGAAATTCATCCTATACAGTTCAACCTCTGGAGTTGTATTTCTCCATAAGCAGCATTTCCCAGGACAGTTTGTCACTGGTCTAAGTTTACTCTACATGGTGGGTTTATTATAAATCTTGGAAGATGGTACCAGTAGAGAATGTGTACAAAGAGATACAAGAGACTCTGAAGAAAAAAAGCTTCTAAGAAAGAAAATGAATGAACTGAACCTCTTCACTAAAATATAATCACTTCATGAGACTAAAAGTAAAACACAAACTTGTTTACTATTATTTCATTATTTGTATATATGTGCACTGAAAATGTTTTTATTTTCAAACTCTTTTAATTTCTACATTTATAATCACACAGGGTTATATTCTACTAGACTTTCATTATATTTTTCTCTGTTGCTTACATTCTACTCCCAATAACCTCATCAACTAAAGTGAACACATATTATCTTCTTGACAAACCAAATATATAAAAAGGGAGAAGGTAAAATGAAAAAGAAAAGGAACCACAGAATACCTACAACATGGCAAATGCTAGGCTCTGAGCATCTCCAGCCCAGAACATGGGTAGGAACCCTTCAGGTCTACAAGCGAGGAAGTTGAAAGAAGACTGGCACACAGCCTCCTTCAAGCCTCCAGTGGAGGAGTCCTGGTCCAGAACTCAAGCCCATACTGTGTATGGCCAGTTAAGCAGACACATTACTACAGCCTCTCCCAGAGAGCAAGCCCTGCTTATGCAATCTGTTCTCAGGCTCTGCAGCTGTTTTCAGATTTCAATTTTCACATAAAGTACTTTCTGAGATAGCATTTCAAACGTGACAAGCCCTATTACTACTACACACTTAATTTATACACTCTTTGTTCTTTCTAGCGAAAACTTGTGGTTGCATGGAAGTTTTCTACAGCTACAGATTTGGAGCTAAAATGCAAACTGTTGAAGAACCTGGATTCCAAACCACAAACGGAAAAATGCTCTAATTGTTAGGCAACTGAGTCATAAAAGTTTAAAACTGCCATTGCAGGATAGTTTCCAAATTGTTAGCCCCATTTTTACTTTCTCTCACACATACACACTCCTTGTAAAATGTTTATTGATCATTTCTAACTGAAAGATCATAAGATAATGGGCTTAGTAGAAAGTCCATTATAAAATAATTAAACTCTACACAAAGCAAAAATAACTTGAGGAACCAGAATTAATTTCTTGTCCAGGTAAAGATGACAAAACAAAGGTATCTTTCCCCATCCTTCCAATCTCAAAACTAATAAAAAGCAACAAAAGAATTAAAACAGTAATAAAAGCCTCCATCCTTAATGAAAGGACAGCTACAAACCCAGATAGTAAACCAGGAAGCACAACTGCCACTGTGAGATCTAAATCCAGAAGAAAGGAGGCCCAGGCGACCTCACAACCGCAGTCTGCTGGCTTCCTTAATGTATCACCTCTAAAAGGTGGGGCCGATAATCCTATTGGAAGACGTGTCAGAGTTCAGGGCCAGGAGACATAGAAGTGTCACAGGGGAGGCTCTCATTGACAGAGAAGAATTACAGGAGAAGGCAGTAAAGAAACAGAGGGAAAAGGCAATCACAGGACCCTAACAATTTTATCCTGAGCCACAAAGACTTTTTAAATCACCAAGGAGTACATCGACAGATCCTTATCCTCATCCCTACTCCAAACCAGGAAAGAGCATCAAAGAGGAAGCATGCCCCAGCCAAACTACCAGTCTCACAGCTCTGTGGCAGTCAGCGGCCTCCTTCAGAGATGAGTACTTATCACAACTTAACACAAAAGTACTAACACAACCCCAGCACACAAAAGTTGACCAAAAAGAAGCAAACGTAAGGAGGAAATAATATGAGCAAAATAGCAGTTTGAAACTAAAATGTAAAAGTATTACCGAAAGCATACAGCTATGGAAACTGAGTTTCAAGGAAAGGAAATCACAAATTGAAGCTAAAAAGAACTTAACAAATAGACACAAAGAAGAGTCGATGAGGTACAAGGTGCTACATGAACAGGCCAGAAGCCAGTCTGGGAAAGTCCTACAGATCTTACCACTTGAATATGAAAGAAACTAGAAAGATTTTCCCAAATTTGAGAATCCTTCAAAATTACACAGTGCTACAAGTAAGTTACAAACTAAAGAACTTTTGCACCATCAATAATAAAAAGCAAATGTGAATTGATCATGCTAGAAGAAAGACTAAAATATTGCTTTATTCTCTCTAGGAAAATTGCTCTATTGTCTAGGAAACTAATGGACAAGCCCTGCCCCATAGGAGGCCATCAATGGAATGCAGTCAAAAATTGTGGGAAGAATTTATAGGAAAGTGTTCAGCAGATAACTGATATTTTAAAAAATTATGTTATTTTTGTGTATATTTTTCATGTCTGTAGCATTATCAGCTTTTAAAACCTATAATAGGATGTAGCATCTTCTTTGACTCTATTTGCTTCTCTGTCTACTGAAAAAAAGGAAGGAATAGTGCAGCAGTAGAGCATTTACCTGGCATGCTCAAAACCCTGAATTTGATCCCCAGCTGTGCAAAAGAAGAAAAGGACAGAGGGAAACAGGGAGGGAAAAAAGAGAAGGAATGAAAGGGGAGGGGAGGAGAGGAGGAGAAAGAAAGGAATAAAGAAAAAAGAAGAGAGAAGGAGGAAGGAAGGGATGGAAGGAGGAAAGAAGAAATTCAAAGAAGTGACTGAGATTCACAGACATAGTGGATAGGCCTGAAAAAATACCACAAAAAGAACTGGAGAAGAGAAGATGATTCCAGTCAGAGAGAGTTATCAATACTAAGAGTAGACAAAAGACATCTAACATGCACTTATTTGATGCTCACAAAAGAATAAAACAACTGGAATGGAAAGGTATGCCAAGATGTAACAGAAGAAAAGGTGCCTGACATAGATTTGAATCTGAAGATAAGAATTTTACCATATTTAAGAAATACTGCACAACCCATTCCAGACTTCCCATCTCTCAGGAGCTATTCCTACTCCCCATTCCGTTTCCCCAGTAAATTTTCCTATTCAAAAAAAAAAAAAAAATGTATTGCATCAAGGTGGGGGGGAGTTGTTCATCAAAAGATTCTGTCAGGAAAAAAAGAAAGAAAGACATACTATCACAGCTGGGTGCATGCCTTTAGTACCAGCACTTGGGAGGCTGAGGCAGAAAGATAGCCATGAGTTCAAGGCCATCCTGCACTACACAGCAAGACCGTCTTAAAAAAAGAAGAGAAAAAGAAATACCATGACAGCACAAGTAACACCAAGACATACCCTGATGAAAAAACAGTACTTCAGGAGTTCAAGCAGAAAAAAAAGCCAGAAGACAGGAGGAAAACCCTGCTGAAACTCAGACTCAGACCTACAGTGATTCTTAATGCCATGGGCCATGGAACAATCTGAAGTTTCCAGGGAAAAAAAGTATGAATCAAAAATTTTACATCATGATCACAAATATTCTCAGGCATATAAAAATAAATTAATGAACAAAAAGCTCATCCAACCAAGAACTAAATAATGAGTAATTCAGAGTTTGCAAAAACATGAAAAACAGAGATGAGCATTTAACCCACTTAAAATAAATAAATAAGCCAGGGGTAGTGGCACATGCCTGTGATCCCAGCACTCTGGAGGCTGAGGCAAGAGCATCGCTGCAAGTTTGAGACCAGCCTGGGCTACAAAATGAGCTCAAAGCCAACTTGAACTGCATCGCAAGACTTTGTCTCAAAAAGACCTAAGTAAATAACTAAATACTTACTTTAATTAATTTAATAAGTAATATTATTTAAAATAAGTAAAACTTTGTCTCAGTTATTTTTCTCTTGCTGAGACAAAAATTAAGGGAGGAAACACCTGAAATTAAGGGAGAAAAGATTTATTCAGTTCACAGTTTGTGGAGGTTTTAGTCTATAATCAGCTGGATCCGAGGCAGGGCAGCACATGGCAGAAGGGCAATAGTTCATGGCTATGAAAGAGAGCAAAAGCAACAAAAGCAAAAAGGGGAGCCCCTTTCTGCCCCTTTTATCTTATCCAGACTGCTGGGATTAGGGCAGTGCCAATCTAATCAGTGGACTGATCTAGTAATCACCCACCCTTAATCCTAGCATTCAACCATGAATCAATCACAAACTCTAAATTCAGCTACCTCTGAAAAAGCCCGATCTAAAAGTGCATGAGGTTTTGGGGGTGACATCTAGACACAAACCATAACAATCTTGAAATGAAAATGTCAGTACTGTATCTTAACAAATGGAAGGAAGAAAGGTGGAAAGAATATGTGTGTTAGCCAGGCATGGTGGCACATGCCTGTAATCCCAGCATGGGAGGCTGAGGCAGGAGGATTGCTAAGAGTTCGAGGCCAGTCTGGGCTACATAGTGAGTACAAGGCCAGCCTGTCTTTAAAAAAAAAAAAAAAAAAAAAAAAAAAGAATATGTGTGATAATTTCCTCTTCTTTCATAACTAAAAACTCTACCATACGAGAAAAATAATAACATTTTTAAAGTTTTTAATCTTTTCTTTTCAAGCTTTAATAAATTCTCTTGTGGTGAACAAATATTTATCCAAATTCATTAACTGTTCCTATTTCAATTTAGTTTCTTCTTTTGTTAAACATTAGGAAGTCTATGACTATGATCTCATTTTTATAAAATTTTTTTATCCAACCAAACACTCATCTTTAAGAGAAGTCTGGAATGATGCTCACAGCATTTTTGCTCGGTGAGATGAGTTTTCATCATTGTTGTTATTACTTCTACTGCTGTATGACTTGTGGTCTGAGAATCAAACCCAGTTCCTCACAGATGCTAAGCGAACACTGTATCACTGAGTTACCATCCCCACCCTTTGTTTTGTTGGCTTTTAAAATTATTTGTTTTGTTTTTACTTCCTTGGTACTTTATTATTAAAATGGTCATAATGTATACATATCAATTTTACAAGAATATTCAAATCATAGCCCTTTTTAAACAGAAGAGCTAAATTGTAAAGCAGCATTTTCTGTTCACTTGAAGTTTTCAGGAATTGAAAGAAACAAGCCAGGGAAATAAAAGATGCAGAGAAAAATCAATGCAAAACAAAAAGAAACTCACTGTCACAGCAGCCACTCTGCGAGGCTGGGTCACTCCGACCACTCTTCCTTCGGCTGTCCAGCCAGCTTCTGCCAGGTACTGCAAGCAGAGTCACATGTGAATACACCTCAGACAGCGTCTCGCCCAGCATGAGCCTGTGTCGTGCTAAAATCATTGAGCAAGGAAACGATATTGTTCTTGTTTCAGCAGAACTTTGGAAATTATTTTACAGATGACAGATATGAAGCTTGATAATGTTACATAATTTGCTTCAGCTCACATCAAAGCTGATAAACAGAAGAACCAGATCTAACCTTCAGACTCCCCAGACCACAAAATTTCCAGGTACTGTAGTACAGAGGCTTCAAGGAAAAAAAAAAAAAAAAACTATCCAGGGAACACTCAGAACAGTACTAAATCTGCAGAACAAAGAGTCTTAAACACTGAGACAGCTCAATATAAATATCAAATATACAACACTTTGAAATCAAAAATAATTATTTGCAATTATATATGAATACATGTCATTATATTTGTATACAAATTTTTTTAATTAAATATATTTATCTAACCTATTTAGGTACTTGTTTAATTATAAGCACTTAAACCCGACAAGGATAACAGTGGTTATCAGGATTAAATATTTTTATAATATCTAATTATTTTACAGTGAATATATATTACTTCTATAATAAAAAACATTAAAAACGCTGATGATGTATATGCTCATTGGTTAAAAAGAAATAAAGGCAAGTTATATAATATAGAAATTAAAGAGGACAGAGGGCTATAGGGCTGAATGGGAAAGGACAGAGACAAAGGGAAATGGAAACAGTAACAGGAATAAAGGAGCAGCAATGCCCTCAGAGATTACTTTGCGTAGCTCTGACTTTCAGAACCATACTCATATTTCACATACCCCTCAAATACTCATGAAACACTGTAAATAAAACAAATAATCATCGTACTAGATTTTTTCTTTATTTTAAAGAGAACAAAAAAACAAAACGATACAGAATTTTAAAACAAGACGATAGGAAATTAACAATGGTTATTATATTGCATACTGTTGTCTTCAAAATAATTGCTCAGATTACCAGCTATAGGCATGAAAAATTGATCAAACAATATAAGCACTAATTATTCTTTTCAATGAATAGAATTAGTACAATTATCTTAGCTATCTATATACACATATATTTTTCCTCCTTCTTTCTTCCTTTCCCCCATTCCAGTTGCTCTTTTCCTTTCAAGCAGTTTCTTTCCCTTTCACAATATCTATTGTACCTTTTGGATCTTACTTACTCTCTCAGTTTCTTACACTAGGGAAACAATACGGTGTTTACACACGCAAGTCAGATTTATTTCACTTATGAATATGGTCTCTAGTTGCACCCATTTATCTATAAAAGCCTCAAGTGTACCTTTCTTTATAGTTGAGTAGTATTCCATTGTATAAAAATATCACATCTTTTTAATCCATTCCTCAGTTGATGGGCATTTGGGTTGTTTCCAAGATTTAGCTATTACGTATTGTGCTGCTATAAACATGAGTGTATATACATCACTGTGGTATAATGTTTTCAGTGTTTCTGGAAAAATAGCCAGAAGAATAGCTGGGTCAAATAGAACCTTTAATCCCAGTTTTTTGAGGAATCTCCACACTGATTTACACAGTGGCTGCACCAGTCTACACTCCAAACAACAGTGCAGAAGGGTTCCTTTTTCCCTACAGCACCAGCAGCATTTGTAATTGGGTGATTTTTTTGGTGATAGCCATTCTTTCTGGAGTGAGATGGAATCCCGGTGTTGTTTTAATTTGCATTTCTCAAATGACCAATGATGTAGAAATTTTTTTTCATATATTTATTTGCCATTTGTATTTCTTCATTTGAGAAGCATGTATTCATTTCAGATGCTCATTCTTCGATTGGGTCTTTGAATTTGGGGGCCCTGATTTTTTTTTTTTTATTCTTTATACGTTCTAGATAAAGTCCTTTGAATGAGGGATAGCTGGCTAAAATTTTTTCCCAATTCATGGGGTTTCTTTTCCACTCTACTGGTGATTTCTTTTGAGATGCAAAAGCTTTTCAATAAGATGAGATTCCAGTTGTTGATTCATTGAAGTACTTTCCATGCAGTTTGGTTTCTGTTCATGAACTACCCCTATGTCTTCAAGATTTCTACCTTCACGTCCAGTAGATTTAATGTTTCTGTTTTAATATTTAGATCTCTGATCCACTTTGACTTTAGTTTAGTGCATGGTGATAGACATGGGTCTAGTTTAAGTCTTTTGTGTGTGTGTGTGGTACGGGGGATTGAACTCACAATCTCGCACCTGCCAGTCAGGTGCTTATGCAACTGAGCCAAACTCCCAGCACTTAGTTTAAGTCTCTGGCATGTGGAAAGCCAGTTTTTCCAGCGCCATTTATTAAAGAGGTTATCTTTTTTTCAGTGAACATGTTTGGTCCCCTTGTCAAAAATAAGGCAGCTGAGAGTGTTTGTAGTTATATTCGCATCTTCTAATCTGTTCCATTGATCCCCAGGTCTTTTTTTTTGCCAGTACCATGCTGGTTTTATCACTTTAGCTTTGTAGTGTAATTTCAAGTCAGGGATTATGATGCCTCCTGCCTTGCCTTTGTTGCCCAGGATTGCCTTTGTGATTCTAGGTCTCTTTTGGTTCCAGATTAATTTTAGGAATGTTTTCTCTAGGTACATAAGGTATGCTAATGGTACTTTAGGGATTGCAATTACACCTTTATAACAGTTTTGAGAGTATGGCCATTTTGTACTAGATTTTAACCCATAGAAAAAAACAAATATTCATGAACCATGTTGAAAAGAAAGAAAATAACTAAGTAAGTTAGTTCTACTTAGAGAAGATTCCGTTTCTCTCAGGACATGGGTGGAAACTAAAGAAACACAAAGCCTAACAAATGACCATTCCTGTATTACTAACACAACTCACAAAGGATGGAAAAGGACTATGCCACGTAACTGTGGAAAACAGTATCTCCACTGGATGTGGAAAGGCTACAGACAAACCAAAGTGTAGTAAATATTAGTAACTGTTTTTGTTTGTGTTTGCAGTCCTGGGGCTCAAATCCAGGGCCGTGCACATGCTAGGCAAGTACTCTACCACTGAGCTACATCACCAGCCCTAAATGCTGTAATTTAGTTAGTGAATGTTGGTAAATACTCAAACAGGGGTGTGAGTCAACACTTTTCAAAACTACCTTGTGTGTACACTAGAAATTGACCAATATACAATATAAATAAATTGTAGGTTATAAAGAATGAACTTCTTGCTGTTGGAGAAAGTTACAAATAACTGAAGACTAAAATGAACCCTGCAGTGTTAAGACTGTAATGAAAGTATCAATATAAATTCACTGTGTTTAATATATATAAATCAAAATAGATAGGTGCTTTTGTATGTATAGGTTATTAACATTCCTTTATATTTCCTAAGTCTATCCACTCAGATTCTCAGTTGCAATAAGCACTCTAGCATCCAGAACTTGATTTTTAAACAAGATTTTAAACAAATTTTCCAACAAAAAGAATCAGGGCTTACATGTGGAAACTATAAGATAAGCCATGTCTTATAGTACTAAGAAGTAAAGAAGTGGTCAAAAAAAGATGGCAGCTTTCAGAAAGAAAATAGGAGACAAACTGAAGGTCAAAGATGGAACATTTTGAGCAACAAAATAAATAATCATTGTATAAATTTTAACCCATAAAAAAATATTCATACTGATATACATATATACAGGCATACATAATTGGAAGAAAAAAAATTCTTTCTTAAAGATTCCATTCACAAAGGTAGAGGTAAAGACCAAAAAAGATAGTCATCATCACTGTGACAGACAAGATAAGAGACACTAAACTTAGCAGGTAGAAGTTTGGAGAAAAGCAGAGTATTTGCATTCTGAAATTATCTCACCCAAGATTGTATCAACTACAAAGGGCAAGACAGTGGCTCTACAGGTGAAATCTAGCCCCTTAACCAAGTGATTAAGGTTAACCATCCCCAATGGCAAGACCTATCAACATAATGATCCCTTGACATGATGCACTAAGAAGGATACAGTACCATTTCTGTGGCATTTTCACCAAAAATGCATACACTCTTCTAATCATGAATAAATATGACAGAAACTCAAATTGAAAGACATTCTAAAAAATAAATGCCTCATATTCTTTTAAAAGCATCAAGGTCATAAATGATGAGGAGGAACTCTCACAGACTTGGGAGAAATAAAAACTAAGTGTAATGTAGGATCCTAGAACTGAAAAAGTAATTAGACTTAAATAACATCTGTAGTCTAGTTACCAGTATTGTATCAATATTAATGTCTTCCTTTTGAATATAGAACTAAAAGTAATGTAAGGAGTATAAGAAAATTCTACGTATTATTTTGTATAACTTTTCAGATTGAAATTAAAGTTCAAGAAATAACTGTAAGAAATAGATTGTTTTATACACATAAGTTACTGTAGTAATTCTCTTTCTTGTACTAATTTCACAAACACACGAAAAATACTACCAATCACCCCAACCAACACGAATACAAAAACAAAAATATAAGAATAATAACTAAGGCTGGGGATTTAGTTTAGTGGTGTAAGCACCTGCCTGGCAAGCGCAAGGTCATGAGTTCAATTCCCAGTACCACAAAAAAATTAAATAAACCAAAAAATAACAGCTAACATTCATTGAGCACCTTACTTACTGCCAGGAACTGTGCTGAGTACCTTACATGCACTTCCCCATGTAATCCTCACAACAAATCCCACAGAGAAAATGACAACATCATCAACAATATACAGATGAGGCAACAAAGAGATCACATAACTTGTCCAAGGAAGCAGATAAAAATCTAAGAGCTAGAAATAAAACTCAACAAACCAAAGCCCTGACACATAGCCAGGATACAGTTCTACCATTCAAATTCAAACAAACACACACAGAACTCATCTCTTAGTAATAGTGTTAAATGAAAGAAACAATTTCCATAAAAACAAACATCCTGTCCAAGAAGCTAGTCATCTCAATAGACCGTATGATTCATCAAACTGCTGCACATGCTTATGACTGATTTGATGAGAAAACTGAACAGTACTGCAGAGCAAGTGTAATGCTGACACCAAGAAGCAGTGTGTGTCATGGAGGGAAATTATGGAATCGGAAGTAGAATCCCATTTCACATCTCCATACTGCTACAGAATGATCAAATCTGGTCTTCCAGTTACAGAATGGGGTTAAGAACACTTCCACCAAGAACAGTGCTAATAAAAATTGGTTAAGAAGAGCTTGTTAGCCAGGCTGATGGTGCATGACTATAATTCTAGCTACTCAATGAGGCAGGAGAATCATTATTGAGTCTAGCCTGGGCAACTTTGTGAGATACTGTCTCAAAATTAAAAATTTTTTAAAACGATTGAGGACGTAGCTCAGTGGTAGAGTGCTGACCTAGCATGTACAAAGCCCTAAATTTAATCTCCAGTACAGGGGCCAGGGGGAGGGAGTTTGTTTCGGAGTCAGCGTCATTCACAGACCGGGGTTAGGGAGAACAATGGCTGCAGCAGCAAACAAGCCCAGTCTGAGAACCAGCGCCATGCACGGGGCAGGGCCTCCGGCCAACCGAGAACAACTAGACCCAAGCGCCTCCCCGTGACTCAGCGCCATTTGGGAACTAGTGCCATGCACGGGCCATGGCCAGACTGGGAACAGCCAAACCCCAGCCTCTTCTGGCACGCTGGTTGGCAAACAAGAAGTACCAATGCCCACCACCATAAGCAACCAGCTTATCCAGAGAAACACAGGCTGTGATAATAGCTATTGAGGTGAAATGCAATTGGATGCCTGTGGTGCTTTGGTGTTTCACTAACATTGCAGGTCTAGGGTCAGTGGTCTGATCACAGGTTCAGAGGATATTGCTACACAGTATGTCATCTAGCAGGGGTCTCCTTCTGAGGGTTGCAGCCATTATTGATTCCCTATGGTCTTGTTTTGAGGTCCTATACCATTTCCATTGTTTTGTTGGGTTGGGTTTTATTCTCTCTTGTTTTGTTTGATTATGTTAAATCCCATTGCTAGAGAAGCTATTTCAAGGATAGCAAGATATATTATGGCAGCAATTTTGGATTTACTATTGACTATGTTTTGAAGTCCTTTATCACATTCATTGTTTTGTTTTTATTGTTTCTGTTCTGTTCTGTTTGATTTTTACTATGTCTGAAGTTATCTGCAGCTATTTTGAAGATATCAAAAGGCATTATGGTAACTACTGCTGATTTCATAATGTTTTGAAGTCCTGTATCTCTTACACTGGTTTGTTTTGATTGGTTTTATTCTGTTACGTACTCTTTAAAATAAAAAAATAAAAAAATAAAAATAAAGAGAGCCACCTAAAAAAAAAAGTTTGTTTCCACAAAAATATCACCTAGGTTCCAGATACAGTTCATGAAATTTTGTAAGACAATCCAGTGTGGTGATGAGCACATGTAATCCCAGCATTCAAAAGGCTGAGGTAGGAGGCTAAGGTAGAAGGATCACTTTGAGTTCAAGGTCAGGCTTGGCAATATAATGAGGCTATGGTAGAAAGATCACTTTGAGTTCAAGGTTAGCCTTGGCAATATGAGTTCAAGGTCAACTTAGACTACAAAGTTAGACCCTGCCTCAAAAACAGACAGACACACACACACACACACACACACACACACACACAGAGCTTTGATGCTCCAGTATGTTGCACTTTTCCAAGGAACGATACTATGTAAAAGATACTATATAAATCTAGCAAAACAGTTTATTGAAAAAAATCTATTTCATTTACCTTCAGTTCCTCAGCCTTTCTAATTCTTCTAAGCTATAATTCAAACTTAGGTTCACAATAAGCTGGAAACAATGACTGTCTCAAATAAGGGTGGCTAGGAGGAAAGAAAAAAGCCCTCCGTAGGACATCTAACCAATAGATATCTAACCAATAAAATAACCTATCACAATCACATTTTTACTAGCATAGCATTTCTCCATTTATTCCTTTGTACTCTCCCCCTCACCCCCAGTACAGAGACTGAACTGGGTGCCTTCACGATGAGCTATCTTCCTTGCCCTATTTAAAAAAAAAAAAAAAATTTTTTTTAAACTGAGTCTTACTAAATTGCCTAGGCTAAACTCAAACTTGCAATCTTCCTATTTCAGCCTCACAAATCCCAGGATTACAGGTGTATGCACTGTACCCAGCAAGACTTTTGTACTTTTTGAATTTTATACCATGTTAATGTATTCCTTAAAATAACTAAATTCATATGCACATGGACTTGGAACCAGCAACCCCGCAACTACTATATTTATTCTATAATTATGTCTGTAAGAGCCAGGTGTGGTAGAGCACGGCTCTAATCTCAGTTATTCAGGAGGCTGAAGACAAGTTTCTTTCATAGTACTGCATATTTCTCTAATAGTCAACTTTTATTTGAAACTATAGTGATATTCAATGGTAATTACTTGAGGACAAAAGCAATGAATTATACATTTTTTAATAACTCCTCACTGTTCCTTTCAAAGAATGACTATTCCATTTTTATTTTGAAAATATAATAAATTGAAGAAACATTAACTTTAGCACTAATCAAAAAAATTATAAGTCCCATAAGTTTAATAAAAAAAAGTGACTGAAATATCTATTTCCTAATTGAGAGGTGAATAGTTCCTGAGAGGAGACCTTAAAAATGCAAATCAAAGTAAAGAGGGTTTTCAGGATATAAAGTCCTTCCAAATACATCTAAATTTTTTTTTATTTAAGAGAAAAAAAAGACACATATAAGAAAGACAAAAAGTAAAAGAGACAAACAAACGACTAGAGCAAATGCACAACAGTAACATTATAAGTTTACAAAGCAGGATGATAGAAATTTGACAATGGTTGCAATATTGCATATCGTTATCTTCAAAATGTTTGTTTACATTAACAGATACAGGCATGTAAAATCGATCTAATCATGAGTATCAACCCTGCTTTCTCAATAACTAACCCATTCAGCAGTATGTTCGTTTCAGTTATCTTACATACCAAATACATTTAAATAAAAGGACACATATTAATTATGCACTTACCTGAGGAATCTGTGTGCTTTTCCCACATCCTGTTTCTCCAACAATCACCACTGTCTGATAGTTTTCTATCAAGTATAAAATATGATTTCTAAGCTGGAAAAGAATAACTATCATTATAAATAGCCATGTTTTGTCTCTAAAGACCTAAACAAAAATGTTTAAACATTGTGAAACAAACTGTTTTCAAAGGAAAGTAAATTTTAAAAAGAACTATCAAGACATATTTCCAACTCTCAGGGACCACTGGCATCACTATGCGTTGACACAGCTGCAAGCCAGTGTAATACTTATCAATATATATCATGAGAAACTCTTTGATTCAAGATTTTCACTTGTAAGAAATTATACTACAGCATACTAATATATGTGCTTTTTAAAATGTATATATAAACATATTCACTGCAAAATTGCATATAGTACCCAAAAATTCAAACTACCCAAATGTTCAACACGTGTCTTGTTAAATTAGTCATAAAACACTCCAACAATTAACAGTTACTAAAAAAAAAAAATGTCTGTTTGTACTAATATAGAATGATCTACAAGATATGTAAAGGAAAGAAGATATAGAATAATGAATAATGCACTAGCATTTGTTTTTAAAGAAGGATAAACATATTTATATATACATATATAATTTTTTTAATTTGTAGACTATCTTTAAGAAACAATAAAACAAGGAACTGTAAAATTGCTGCCTCAAAGGATGGTAAAATGCTGAGTGGGGAACAGAGACATGAAGACCTTCAAGCTTTGCGTAACATGTATTTATTACCTAATTTAAAGGTTTTTCATTTATTAACATTTAAAAAGTCTCAGGGAAAAAATAAAGCATATCCTTCGACCGCTATCTTTAAACGGAAGTTCACAATAAAGCACTCAGTGTGAGGAGAAACAGTATGGCCATTTAAAAGCCACAGAAAAGTCAGGCATGGTGGTACATGCTTGTATCCCCAAGGATTGCAGGTTCAAGCCCAGCTTGGGTAATTTAGGTACTTATTAAGACTCTGTCGCCATAAAAATTTGTTACCTAAATTTTTATGCTTTAAACTTTGTTTTGTCTTTGTCAGTTGCTTATAATTACTTGTAATAGTTGCTTGGGACTTGTTTTTGCCCACTGTCTATAATTGCTTTGTCACTTATATGGTTCTGTTATGGTATTTCTTTAATGACACATTTTATTCTTACACATGTTGCATTTAAATTGGTTGTTAAATTTACTGGTACTCCTTGCTTGACTGTATTTAGACAATGTTAGAGATAATAGTAGAACACCCCTAGCAGACTTTTAACTTCTGTGAAATGGGTCTTTTTAAATAAAATCTAGCTCAGATTTTGAAAATATACATGCCTACAATAAAAACCAGGACTCCTTCTACCATTTAAATGGCACTAGGCCGGTGGCTGGTCTCAAGACTTGGAGAACAGGTTTCACTGAAACAGACTGGCTCTACTCCTCCTCTACACTCTAGAGGAAATGTCAGGCCTGTTCTGCTTCAGTTTTCTTTCTCTGGCTTTACTTCTACTCATTTCCCTACTTTGTGCTTTCCTTATAGAGGCATGTAAAATCAGAAAGAACTCTTAGACTATTCCAACTTCTACTCCTAAGGTTAAGCCCAAAAAAATAAATCATAAAAAAAAAAAAAAAAAAAAGACTCTGTCACCAGCCGGGTGTGGAGGCACACGCCTTTAATCCCAGCACTCGGGAGGCTGAGGTAGGTGGAGCACTGTGAGTTCGAGGCCGGCTTGGTCTACAATGTGAGCGCAAGGCAGGCCTGAGCTACATAGTGTGACCCTATCTCAAAAAACTAAGTCCAGGAGTTTGGCTCAGTGACTTAAGTGCCTCCCTGGCAGGTGTGAGGTTGTGAGTTCAATCCCTGGTGCCACAAAAAAAAAAAAGAAAAGACTCTGTCACCAAGTGAGGAGAGGGGTTATTGGGGATGTAGCTCAGTGAGAAGGTCCTGGCTTTAATCCCCAGTTGATTACAGATACTACTGATGGTCCAGTAGGTAATGAAGATATTCCATAAATACCTGATTTGAAATGAAGGAAATAACTGTCTCATGCTCCCTCTCTGATCACTGCTCAGCTCATCTGTTATCACACCAACAGTGTTTCAGTGAGGATGAGAAGAGTTGAGATATTGCCAGTTTCTATCTAGCAAAGAAGGTACTAGTTATTTGGGGGTTCTGAATTTGGCATTGTCTAGGATCTAGCTATAAAGTCCTCAAGCCTTAATGTGACAGTTTTCTAGGATAGTCATCAAAAATGAAGATTCCTAGCCCTACTGTCAGCTAGGTGAGAACCAGCAATCTGTATTTACATGTGTACCCAAAGAAGTTCTGGTGCAAGTGGTCTAAAGACTAGTCTAGATGCTTTCTTCTTGTTGCTGAGACTTTGAGCTTTCTTTCACATTGGGTGGAAGAAGAGCAAAGATTTGAGTTCTTTGCAGTTATTCTGTAAATGGCAGATCACTGAAGAACAGACAGATGAATGGATGGATACGTGGATAAATGAGTAGGTGGTTAAGGGAAACTTGAAAGACAATCTGAATAAAGCTAGAAAAACAAGTTATTGTAGGAAACAAATCATGAAAGCAAAGGGAAGAAGATGAAAACAAGCAAATTATGTAAACGCATTTGGAGTACAGCTATGAAAAGCTCAGATTTGGTTTAGAAACAAGTTGGAAAAGATGTAGTTAGGAACTCACTGTGAGAGCTCCTGAATGCAGGGCTTAAGAGTCTGCACTTTACCTATAAAGCAGTATAGGCTGCAGTGTTTTAAGAAAACTGGGCAGCAGCATACAAGACTGATTTGAACATAAACAAGGTGAAGGCAATGCAATTCCAACTTCATGTGGCACAAGCCTAAAAGGGCCTCTGATGCATTGCAAATGAAGAGTCAAATGTGTGACATCAAGAGAGATGATAAAAAGATGCTGCGTAAGAACACAATTTTACACAGCAGCATCCAGGCCCCAAGAGATGGCTAGGCTAGAGAAAGCAGCCTGGGGCAGGCTGCCTTGCAACTACACTGAGGAAAAAAGAGATAATGATTAAGGTTACTTTAGTCTCAATTTCTGTTTTACTGCTGTTGTTTTTCTGGTGCGAGGGATTGAATCCAAGGTCCAGCACATACTAGGCAAATGCCCTACCACCAGTAGTTTTAAAACTATTTTTAGTTTAATGGGAGGTGGTAAGGGGTAAATTTTTATCCTTTCTGTCTTCTAGAGTTAATCTTTATCATTTTATGAGATGATGTAGAAAAGGCTCAAAAATGCTTAGGGGCTGTTTTTGTTTTTCTTTTTTTCCTTGTTTGTTCTTTCCAAAACAAGATCTCATTAAGTTGTCAGGACTAGTCTTGAATTTTTGATCCTTCTGCCTCAACCTCCCAAGTAGCTGGAATTACAAGCATGCACCACTGCACCCAGCTATGTTTTGCTTTATATTAATAACTTATATTCCTGTTTTTTACATTTTAATTCTATCAATATACCCCAACTTTTCTTTTTTCACCTGTTGTTTCATTTATACAACAGAGTGAAGAACAGTTAAGAAAAGGCCAAAATTTAAATCCTCAGTAAACAGTAATTTCCCTGTACTTGCATACCGACTATGTGTCAGATATCTTTCTAAATGGTCTGCAAGGACTATCCCATCCAGCCCCCTAACAGCCTATGAGGTAGGTGCTATTAGTCTGATATCATACATAAGGAAATGGACACTCAGAAGAATGAAGCAAGGCCACAAAGCACACAAATATTGACACTTGAATTGAAAGCTCCAGAGGCTACAGAACCTTGGTGGTATGGAACTAACAGCTAGCCAATCATCTCATCTTCTGAGGGTCACACTCATTAACATTCACATGTAACAGATGAAGCAAAATTAAGAATACTGCTGTTTACCTCTCTTTGGAGAAAGAACATACGAATAGTAAAAAATTACCAGAGGAACTGCCCAAAGGTAAGAACTTGGTGTCTTTTACCCAGTTCGGTCCAAAAGAAAGAGACAGACATGTGTGCTGCTGTCCATATCTATTCGAGTCATTTCACAGGCAACTGAGAGACAAGGAGAACCCATCACCCTTCATCAGAGGCCGTATGAAATAAACATTGTCCAAGTCTGTCTGACCTGCCTTTGGCTCTGAGTCCACTTCCTGACTACTGCTAGGCTTTGCATGTAGATTTGTCAAAAGGAAGAAAGGATGCTTATCAACAGTGTCCATCACTAGAGTTCACCATGAATCAACATACTTTGAGCCTATTTTGTCTCTTGTGAGCTAAGCATGCACCATTTCATTTGCAATCATATAATCAAGTATCTGGATATACATCTGGCATCTGGTAACCATGACAAAATCCCAACACTGCCTCCGAAGGACCTCAGGTACTAACTGAACTCTTCAATTGACATAACCTTGAATTTCCAACTAATCTTATTTAAGCACCTTTTTAAAGAAAATGAAAATTGGCCATATGCTGATAATGTGTTGCAGATGGGTACATAGAAGTTCACTATTAACATTTTATCTACTTTTCTGTATGTACGAGATTGTCCAAAATTGAATGCAAGGAAGGTGCTAAAAGAATGCCATTCCAGTTCTTTCCATTTTTAAATATATAAGCTCTAAAGGGAAAAACTTAAGGACTTTCCAGATTTACACAGCTAATACACCCATACACATACACACACACACACAATTTAGAAAAGTATTACCTTAAATGAGAGAACCTCTAGCTCACTGTTTTCAAGAACCCTCGGAGTAAGAGGCCACTGTCCGCAGTACCAACCATAAAGCTCCAGCAGACACATGATGAAGCCCATGCCCTGGCCTTACCATACCTTAAACACAGGCAGCTTCTGCCTCTGCTGCTCTATTGAGAGGGCAGCGTAAGGATTGTAAACGATGGTTGTCCCAGAGTTTTCCGCAACACTCTGTCTCTCTTCAGAGATGCTGACACCTGGCCCTTCTGTACCTGTAGCAGAAATATTTTTTCAGATCCTCTGATGTGGTGAACAGAAAAAGGTTTAAAGGTTACAAATTTTCAAAACTCAAGATATACTCCAAAAAAGCAATGCTTTCTATCTCAAACTACTAAAGTATAGAACTTTAAGCTTCAGAAGTTTAAATTTTAAAAATCTAAGAAAGTACCTATCAAAATATAGAAATCTTTCTTAAAGGCTTGGCTGTCATGTCAAGAGCAAAAGAGATGGCAGTCCCACTGGGTTCCCATTGGCCACCTAGCTCTGTGCATTATCAAATTCTTAACCAGTGAAAGAAACCCAATAGGAAGTAGAATTCTGAGGCCAGGGACAAATCCTGTTACTGTGGGCTAGCAGCAGGACTCAGGGAAGGCAGGCACAGAGGCCGTGAAGCCTGCCACAGTTTTCTCCTCTCATCTATGTATCTCCTGACAAGTTCCTCTCAGACCCTGGAGGAGCTGGAAAGAAGGCTGCTAACAGTGCCAGAGCTCAGGCTCAAACCTCTTCTCCCAATTGTTCCTGTAACCATGAGTGAAGATGAGGGTCAACTACATGTCTGGCCCTGCTCCAGGTGCTAGAAATACAGCAATGAACACTACAGACCCAGGCCATGCTCTCATGGAGCTTTCCTGCTTCTCTCCAGAAGAATGTAACCTGGTGCATGAAGAGCTAATAAGTGCCATGAAGAGAATAAAACACTGTAAGAGGGACTGAGAGTTCCAGGTGTGGGGTGTAGACAGGAGTGGTGAAAGCTCTCAATACTGACCCCTCAGGGACTGACTTCTCACAGTTTAGGTCCAATGCCCACCCTGATCCAATACCCTGAGCCAGTAGAGTGGAATACAGTGAATGGCAGCCTCATCTGAACCAGAGGTGGAGTGGTTACGTGAGAAATGCTATTCCCAGAAACACTGTGGAGAGCAGATTAAACAACAGACAGCCACAGGTTGCTAAGAACAATGACAAAATGATGCTCAATGTGGAGGAGGACAAGGAGCCGGATTCCACCCTAACAACCTGTGGAAGGTACCAGAGACTTTTAGCCTGAAAAGGAAAAAGTCTCAGAAAAAACACTGGTTCACGTTTTATGACCAGCTTCTGTGACTTTTCATGCTGATTTGTTCATGTGGCCCTAGACTCAAGGACTGAATTAGGAATAGTAAGTAAATGACACAGGGTTAAGAATTCAATTCAATGTAAGGAAATATTTCTAAAAGGTACAGCTGTTCAGTAATGGAATATGTTGCCTTGTGAGTCAATAAAAATTCTTCCTAGAAGTACAGACAAGTGTATACAGCATCCTACTGCGAGTACTATGGTGGTAATTGTCCAAAATAACTATCTTCCAAGTCCCTGGAACTCAAAATCTGTGGTGCTATATGAAAGAACATGAACCTATAAGAGTAATTAGCCCAGTGATTTTTATACTTTTTACAGGTCCCAGATCCCTTTAACAATCTGATAAAGTCTATGAACTCTCTTGAAAACCACACCAGAAAAAAAAATTTACCAAACTAGAAAATGCAAGGGGTCTATACCCTTCCTAGGCCTAAATTCAGAATCACTGCTTTAGATTTCTGTCCCTTTTTATTTACTTCCAGGAACACAGTTGTGTTCCAGAGGCCGGAGATTGCCAAAAATCAGGTAAGTGGGGCACTGCTGTGTTGCTTCTGCCAAATGCTGACCTTCCTTTCAACAAGATAAAAGACAGAACAGAACCTGGAACAAAGCCTGTACTCAAGCAAGTTCCCTTTCCTTTTTTCTCTTACTACTGCTATTTCTTGCTTTTTGGATTTCTTTCAGTGCTGAGAATCAAATCCAGAGTCCAGGCAAGTACTCTACCACTGAGCTGCATCCAGTCCTTACTACTGCAAAATCATAATAATGTCTTATAATATTTTTTGGGGGGGGAGGTGCTATGGTTTATACATTGTGTCAACTTGAGAAATCTAGCAGCTTAATTAAGTAACTCAGCAGCTCTGCATCCTGGGTTATAGAGCACAGTTACCTGGTCATTGTTGCAATTTGAGAAGGCCAAAAGTTTAGCTGAGAGACTCAGCAGGGAGCCAGGGTTCTTACTTTGTAAACATCCTCATCCTGTGCAAAGGAAGGC
>RJWM01009561.1:0-67370 GCA_004363535.1 Dasyprocta punctata
TTCCATGCTGCCTTGGAGCCAACTAGGTGTGAACTGAAACTCCCGAGAAACTGTAAAGAAATAAACCTTTCCTTCCCTAATTTTGGGCGCCAGGTATTTTGTTTTGGCAATGAGTCAAAAGTAACTAAGACACCTTCCTTCCTTTCCCCTTCCCCCACCCTAGTTCCTCTTTCCTTTTGAACAATTTCTTCCCTCCCAGCTACAGTAATAGTAACAGATAAGACTCGACTCACACTCTAAGTTTTTTCTGCATTAGTTGCCACTATCTCCATGTTGGAAATACATTAAAACATGAAAAAAACCAAAATGTTAGTCATTGGCCAAAACGTTAATCATGTATCCCAGGTACAAATGGTGAAACCATAATCAAACCAAAACCTGCCTGATGTCGGAGGTCATGTTCTCAAGCGCTGCATTGTACTAAAATTTAGTCTACACATTCCTAAAAGAATATTTCCTGGACATACCATGACCATTATCTCTTTATTACCTCTATCCTTCCACCTGTAACTACTATTGTTTATTAAAGCTTATCATTTTATGTCTTGTTTCTTAACTTTTCTTTAGCAATTTCTTTATCTTTGCCCTTCTGTGCTGTAGTTTCATCTTACCTTTGTATCTTTCATTGAATTAAAAATTTCTATATAGCTGGGCATGGTGATGCACACTGGTAATCCCAGCACTTGAGAGGCTGAGGCAGGAGGATTGTTGCAAATCTGGGGCCAGCCTGGGCTACATAGTGAGTTCAGGGCCAGCCTGAACTACATAGCAAGACCTTGTCTCAACACACTCCCTCAAAAAAAAAAAAAAAAAAAAAAACAAAAAAAACAGAAACAAAAAAAAAACCTCTATATACCCTACCGTTCAACCCATTTATTTTATTTTTCTTTAGCTTAATGATCAAGTCAGATTCCTCTATTATTTCTAATTCTTTGTAATTGTTCCTGGAGTTTGACTTTCTCACATGATTTGTGAATTTTGTGTGTGAGCTCATCTTTAGAACAAACTGTCCTCTATAGAGTTCCTTTCCTTAGCCTATTCTTTACTTTCTTGTAATTTTCACCAGGGCTCTATAGGACTCAAAGTTCCTAGATCAGATGATACATGTTTTCCATCTTTATGTTTCTTCAATACATGGAGACACAAACAATAGGTAGCCAGTACAAATACAGTGTATATCTTCCATAATCATCCTGAAGGAAGACAATGAAGAGAGTAGTCTATATAGGCTAGACCAAAGGTGAACAAACTACCATAACTGACTTGCCATCTGTTGCATGATTTTGTGAGGCCATAAGCTAAGAAGAATTTTTGTATTTTAAATGGTTAAAATAAATATAAATAATATTTTGTGACATGTGAAATAACATGAAATCCAAATTTCTGTATCTATAAACAAAATTTATTGGGACACACAATGTGTCCATATCATTCATCCTACAGCAGCGAAGTTGAGTAATTGCAACAGAGATCATATGGTCCATAAAGCCTGAAATATTTACTATCTAGTCTTGAAGAAAAAGTTTGTTGGGTTAGGTCATTTCATTGAAATCATTCCCGTTTGAAAGTGAAAGTGCACTCCACAGCTGTGTGTTAAAATTCTCAGAGCATGCAAGACAAAAAGAAAAGAAAGACTGCTATTGTCAATCTCTTTTTTCATTTTAAAGAGGGAAAAACAAAACAAAACAAAAAATACAAGAAAAACAAGAAACAAAAGAGACAAATAATGATAACAAAAAATCCAAAACATGGCAATTTAGGTTTTCAAAACAAGGTGGTAGGAACTTAACCGAAGTTGTCATTTTGCATAGTTATCTTCAAAAAGAGTTACTCAGATTACCAGATATAGACATGTAAAATTGATCTAACCCTATGAATGTGAACTGCTTTGTTCCAACAACTAATAGTAGTACAATCATCTTAACTATCTTAAGTATATATATACAAATTTATATCTTTTTTCTTTTCACTTCCTTATTTTCTCCTTTTCCCTCTCCAAGTTATTTTTTTCTCTTTGAGCAGTTTCTTACTGTTGCCAATCTCTTAAAACACTTAGGAACCTTTAAAAAAAAATTCCCTTAGTTTTTTTAAAGTCACTCATTTTTTCCTCTCAGGAAAATGTGCCATTCTGAAAGGTGACCACCAGGTGGCACTTCCAATGTGGCTCATCAAAATTTACTTAGGAAGACACCTTGTGTATAGTTTTAAAACAACATTTTACGAACATTGTAAATTTGGAAATCACTTAAACCATGTGTAACTCAGAATATCCTTGATGAGAAAACAGTTTATGGCCCAAAACTTAGCTTTTGGGGAAGTAAGAGCTTCCCTGGAGTAAGCAATTTATGCTAGCTCTTAGCTACTGGTCTCAAACTGTAATGTACAAAGAATCACCTAGACTACTTGATAACAAAGTAGACCCTCATGCCACGCTGTTAAAGAGTCTACCTCAGCAATTTGAAGACTTCATTTTTTACCAATACTGCATTTGTTTCTGTTCGAAGTGCTGCAGTTTGTACATGATTTGACTGTGACCTCCAAAAGTTCATATGCTTAGTATCCAGTGTGGTGACGTTGAAAGAGTGGACAGTAATTAGGTCTTGTGATACCATCCTCAGAAAGGATTGATGTAGCTCTCCCAGGGCTAATTTTGTTCCCTTGTGAATGCATTGTTATAAAGTGAGTCCAGCTGTCTTGGCTCACTGTCTTGTTTCCTGTGTCATCTATGGCCTTTCTTTCTTACATAGATTTCCACCACCATGATACCATCTGGATGAGGCTCTTACCAGAGCCAAGTGGATGCCAGCACCATGCACTTGAGCTTCCAGAAATGAGCTGGGTAAACCTCTTTACATAGTATCCGGTTTCAGGCTTGTTATAGCAGCACACAATGGACTAAGATAGTAAGACAGCAGGAGATCTGAAGACTACAGAGTTAAAGACACTGATTTCAGGAGATAACTTTTCTCTGTGTTTGACTGAAAGAGTAGCTGATTGTTTAAATTACAAATTCTCACAAGGGACAAGGAAATTGGGACATGCTTTCATGGACAAGTGTTTAAACTTGTGAATAGGAGTGGAAAAAAAATTCTCAAATTTTAGCAACCAGGAAAAGGGTCAGAAAGGATTGTCAAGGCCCCATTCAAGTGGAATGGTCCTCAGGCAGGATTTGCACAAGGATTTTATGTTTAGAACATAACTTGGAGAAGCTGGAGGGACTGAGGGCCTCTGTGATGACATACAAATGTAAATGCAGCAGGAGCCACTTAAACCTGCATGGACCCAGGCTTAGGTAGGATTGGCACAGGTGTGGGTGAGCTACAACCTGAATATTAAAGGTTTTCTAACTTCTCAGAAGGAGAAAGGCAGAGAAAAAGCATTCTCACATTTTTTCCTCTTTTGTAATCTTCTAATGGGTCTCTTCTCTAAATTCATTGATTTAAAACAATACACCTAATCCAAAAACCATATAACTGCTTGTGATAAAGTAAAGGGTAAGTGCAGAAACTTCTCACATATGTTGAAACTTCCGAGTGCCTTCTCTTTTCTTTTCCAAGTGCAATATTCAAAGCAAGTTTGCAAAACACAGGCAAACTCTTTAATGGCCTGCTTGGAGGCATTTAAAAGTTACTTTTGTGAAAAAGGATGTAGGATAATAGATGTCCGGGGACGCAGGTTAGGCAAGAATTAGAGACAATTGTTCAGTAGATACAGAGTTTCCATTTGTAGGACTGTAGTTTTCTTAGTCCCACTACAAGGAACTCAAGTAAGCCCTAAATAAGTGATCCTTAAATGAATGAATAAAAAAAGAAAATTTAATTTTAAAAGGAACATTATCAACATTTTTCTGTCTCTATGCGCTTTTTTGTATCATTTCCTTCAAGACTGTAAAAAATAGAGAAATGCATATGATTTCACGATTCACTTACTGGTTAATGACTCCTGTGTTTTTCTTTCCCCTCTTGCTGTCTTTAAATTTTCGGTTGCCTTCTGTATGTTTCCACATACATGCCAAAGACTAAAGTCAGCAAAACGAATCTTGCTGTATTCTTTTTCCAATACCATCATTTGCTAGGATCACTATCATTTTTCTAGTCAAGCATACACAAAAACATGGAGTCATCTGCACTTGTCCCTGTTCTCACCCGATGCCCTGCTAGCTTTGAATTGTGTTAAATTAGCTCAGCTAGGTCCATGTTTCCCAACGTTCCTTTTGCTGTTTGTTTGTGGATACTGTTGGCTATGAAAGATATTTGCACATAACTCAGAGATTAGTAATGAAGTAAAAATCACTCTTGCAAACTGACGGTTTGTGCAAGGCTCCTCCAAATTGTCACCAGTCTAATGACATAGGGTCAGTACCTTTACCACAGTACCTCCAGTTCCTGCTGGATGTCCTGTTAGTTTCCCCGGGGCCCAGGCCAAGTGCATAGACAGCTGATTCTGGTGAGTCAGTTTCACCAATGATATTGAGCTTTCCTTCCAGATTGCTGATCTCTGTACATTGCTCAACCAGCTCCTACCACTGCAGAAACCTTGTTCCTCCGTTTTACTCAGGTAGGCTATCATAACAAAATGCCATAGTCTGGGTGATTTGAACAAAAGAGATTGTGTCTCACAGCTTTGGATGCTAAAAGTCTGAGGTAAAGGTGCCAACATAGTGAGATCCAGTGAGGACTTTCTTCCTGGTTGCACATGGCTACCTTCTTGCTGCGTCCTCACTTGGTGGGGAGCAGAGTGGGGAAGCTAGCCCTGCCAGGGGGCTCCACCCTCACGACTCCATCAAAACTTAATCACCTTCCACAGAGCTCACCTACAAATACTATCAGGGATTAGAATGAATGAATCACGAGTGCATGCAATTCAGTCATAGTTTCTTCCTAAAATTTCCCTCTGTCATTGAACCCTAATTGTTACAGCAGCTGTCATTACTCAGGAAGTCCTACAGAACATTGTTTCTTATTCCAATCCCTTCTGCCATCACTCTACTTCAGGACCTCTTCCCGTGGACATAGATTTCTTCAGGGCTTTCCTGGATGAGACTTCACCAGCCTCGAGGGCTCTGATCCATCCTGCTGCAGCATCATTTTGTTCTAAAAAATCTCAGAGTTCCTCTATGTCTCACCAAATTCAGTTCATACATCTTTGGTTCAAGAAATTTAATATTTTCCCCTTTCATGTACCTTCTTATCTATTTGTTAATGCACACTTACGGGCAAGTTACTTGACTTCTCTGTGTCTCAGTCTCTTTAATCGTAAAATAGTTGTAAAATTGTAAATGTCCACCTCAAAGGATTGTGGCGAGCATTAAGGAGTGAACATATATGAACTATTTAGAACTGCCTGTCTGCTCCTTAGAAAGTTCCCTAAAATAGTTATCTACTAGAATGAGCCATCGTTACTCCCATCACATAACTTCTGAACAGGGGCCACAGATGTTTTAGTCTTTTTTTGTGTGTGTGTGCCTTTGCTCATACTGAGCAGACTTACCATCTCAAAAGATAAAATGACACCTGTCAAGAATAAGTAACTAAAAATAGAGAAAAGTTAAACAGAGCATATTTGGGGTCAATGCTGCATTGTTGAGCATACTGGCCTAATGAATTCAGAGTTTCATCTTAGCTGGCCACACCCTACACATAGCATCTTAAAGGAGTCTGTATTGGGTTGTTCTTAGCATAGCGTGGACACCAGGTTGGAGTTGAGGTGGCCCAAGAACAAAGGCTGGAGAATCCTCACGTACCTTGATGTAAGAGCTTTGCTTAATAGAACTGTGTAATTAGCTAGGTGGATGACACT
Organism: Dasyprocta punctata; assembly: GCA_004363535.1. NCBI lineage: Eukaryota > Metazoa > Chordata > Mammalia > Rodentia > Dasyproctidae > Dasyprocta > Dasyprocta punctata. The sequence continues at coordinate 5,800 of RJWM01009561.1, forward strand.
CACTGTTGTTGGAGTCTGGACAGGGGAACATGGATATTGACCAGTCAGCACACGGAGAAAGTGGAGCACAAAGAAGAAACTAGGAGTGTCGTGGGGGAGATGCCAGGGGAGCCACAGGGGAACAAGAGAGAAGTGAGTTCTGAAGGCATCCTGGAAGCCTAGGCAGATGTTACTTATTCCCACAATACTGCTTCTGCCCATTAGGACTCTACTTTTCCAAAGGAGACCTTTTTAGAAAATGATGATAGAAGAAGACATGCATGGAGACTTAAGTGGATTTTTCAGAAGTTTGGATGAGGCTGACACAATCATGATTAAAGGACTGTATTTATCTAACCATCTCCTCCCTTCTAATTTGGCTTCAACTCCAGCCATCATTTCCCTGGGCTAACATCATTTGAAGATACACCAGAGTTTCAGGTAAATAGCACATGGGGCTGGGTAATTTTTGACATGACTATTTTACACTACCTGATGGCATTTGATTGTTGCATTAATTTCTAAGGACAACCATATCCAAATACCACAAACCAGATGGTCTAAAGCAACATTCATCATCTCACAGTGTTGGAGGCCCGAAGTCTGAAATGTGTCATTAGGGCCATGCTCTATCCAAAGCCCATAGAAGAAGAACCTTCCTTTCCTCTTCTAGCTTCTGATGATTGCTGGCAATCCTTGGCTAGTAGAAGAATCCTTCCCATCCCTGCCTGTGTCAACATATGGCTGACTTCTTTCTACCTCTTCTTTTTTCACAGACATCAGTCAAATGGATTAAGGGCCTACCCTGCTTCCTTGTAGCATCATCTTAACCAATAACATCTGTAACCATTCTATTTACAAATAAGGTCTGATTTACTGGGGCTTAGAACTTTGTATTTTATACGGGGGTCAAAATTCAATCTATAATAATTGTTTCATTCTTTTTCCAACTTGCTTTGAGTTAAAGAAGTCTGTTCGTTATGGCAGGATGCTACATTTCTATTGACAGTTGTTCTGTTTCATCATGTGTGGTCTCTGCAAGGCAGCTTCCCAGCCCAATACTGTGTTTTCCAGCTGCTCCTGCTTCCAGATGTGACCACACTACTAATTTTCACCAATGGTATGTGGGTAGAAAGGAGGCTTGTCAGTTCAATTTGAGTCATTAAAGACCCTGATGTTGTTTTTTTTCTATTCTCTTTTCTCTGAAGTAGAGGACTTGAGGGCAAATCTTCATGGAAACTGCCTGCCAAGTGACCCAAAATATCTAAATTGATTTGTTATGAGAGTGTGATAATTAATTGATTGCATCAATTTGAGTAAGAAACACCCAACTACATTGGATCAGCATAGTCCTGGGTGTGGTTGAAGGGATTTATTGAAGACAGAAGACCCACCCTGGGTGTGAGTGGCATCAACCAATAGGCTTGTGGCCTGAATGGAATAAAAGGGAAAGGAAGAAGGAAGGCTCACTTCTGTTTCTCCAGTCTTCGCCTTCACCTTGAATGTAGTCTCCTGGCTTGCAGTACAGACTCTTAAGCCTTCCACTGCAATCCTTGGGCCTCCTGATAAGACTCATACGGTTATAAATTGAATCTAGAGGATGTCTGAGGCCATCCTTGCCCTGTGCTTGCTTTCTTCTGGTCACAGCTGAAGCCCTAGGGCTAGTGATGCTGTGGCAGTCACAGGGCAAGATAAGACTTGGTGAAAATGACAAGGATCGTTAAATCAATGTAGTAGCAGTAGTAAAATGTTTCACCTGGGGAAACTGCAGTTTCCTTATTGCCCATCTTCTCATCTTTGCAAGAATGCTTTGTTCTTTTCTTTTACTAGCCCACCGTAATTGCCATTATTGTTACTGAAATCACTCACTAGCTCTCCCCATGCACTGGTTAATAAAAATGGTGGTTAGCTGGAAAGTCTTTGTCTTTGCTCATCCTGAGGCATTGACCTCTCAGCCTCCCTGTCACGCACTGCTAAATTGTCTCTGACTTTTATTTCATCCTTTTGCCATATCACTCATATAGGCAGGTGGGGAGTTTTGGCCAGGTTCCTGATAATACGGGACATTGCAGTGAGTTCCAGGCCTGGGACCGGGTCCTTTGGCTCTCCAGTGCCCTGTTGCACTCTTCCACATCTGACTCTACAGGAGACCATTGTAAGTCAATCTTGTAAATTCTTATATATTTGTATGCTTTGCACTAAACCTGTTTCTCTAGTAAGCAGTGACTGATACAAGGAGTGAGACCAAAATTTCTGTCCTCTATAATGGAGTCATTGAATTTCAGTAGTTTACTTGCTACATCAGTTAATATTGCACTAATTAATATGTTAAGGCATGAATGATTTTTCCTTTCATCATATTCTCACAGAAGTTGATATTCTACTAAATGCAGCTTTAAATTCCAGGATAGCTGGGCACGGTGCTGCATATCTGTATACCTAGTACTCAGAAGGCTGAGGCAGGAGGATTGCCGTGAGTCTGAGACCACTCTGGGCTACAAAGCAAGTTCAGACCAGCCTGAACTACATAGTGAGATCCTGTCTCAAAAAGACCAAAACAAAACAAAAAAAAATCCAGTATAATTTTAATCTAATAATTGAAGGAAAGCAAAATAATTAGCCCAACTTTGGATAGGCTATAGAGATAGATATTATATACTATGTTTCCTCCAAAGTAAAATATCCTTATGCATTCCAGATAGATCAGTTATATTAGTAACTTAGTTTGTAAAGACTATTTTTGCTCAATTTTGCATCACTAGTAACTGATATTTTTTTTTACTGCACAAATAGGGAGAAGATTAAAGAGATAGAGGAGGCAGTGTGTTAATCATGGGTCATTTTATTTTCATTTATCATTTCAATATCATGTGGTCTTACTTAGTTTTTTGGATGAGAATGAGAGGATGTTTTTAATTTCCAAGTGCACAGACTTCCAACCAAATATCTTGTTTATATGCCTCTTCCTCAAATCATTTTGGCTCAAATGTTCTGGTCATTTTAGGATCTCAAGAAAAACATGAAGAAGATTAAGGGACTTCTCAGGAGAAAAGGAAACTTCACTCTATACTGAGATTTTATGTGAAATATTCATGCTGAAGGCTCAGGATGGCAGTTCTTCATAAAGGAATGTTCTTATGGTTTTGACAGATTTACCTGGTGCTGAGATTCTATGCTTAGGGCAGCTCTGCTTGCTAAGGAGAACTTGGCAATATTCAGAGAGATGTTTTGATATGACAACTCTGCAGGGGTGCTAATGGCCTCAGGTAGTTAGAGACCAGGGATGCTGCTCAGTATCTTACAATGTATAGGTCTGTCTGCCCAATAACGAATTGTCCAGTTCTGGGCTGTGGATGTAGCCTAGTTCTAGAGGGCTAGCCTACTATGCTGAAGGCCCTGGGTTAGAACCTCAGCATCACCATGAGCAGAAAAAATTAGTCATGCAGAGGGTGAGAAACACTGACCTAGAGTAATGAACAAAAATAATATATGTATTTAGGTACTCTGTTGATGAGATTTGCTTCATTCTCAAAACTGGTTTCAAACAGAATAGCCATGAGAATCCTAAGAGTAATAATGGTTAACATTCATTGAAACCCATCTATGTACCAAGCAATGTAAGAATTGCGTTACATAGGCAGGAGTGTCTTGCATCAGTGTTACGCAGGCAAGAATGATTCATAAATCTCCAAATCTCAGCTTTGCTTTTGATGTAGAAAATAAAGATTGAACCTAGAAAATTTAAAAAAAGGTACTTTACAGTAAATTAAGACTTTATTTAAACATTGTAGAAATGCACAAAGCATCAAAGAAGTTTAACTCCATGTATGCTAGTACTTTTAGGAAAAGAAATATAAAATAGTTCAGCATAATGCTATTCAAATGCAAAGGAGTTGAACATAACATCTTTTTGAAGAATATTTAGCCTTATGAGAAAACATGAATAATTCAACTATACAAGAGAAAGAAAATAATATTTTGATTCATAGCTATACTTTTTTGCTTTTTTTAATAGCTATACTTTTTTGATGAATGAATGCATTGATAAATATTTTGAAGAGTTGGGCTGGGGAGGTAGCTCAGTGGTGAAGAAATGGCCTAACATGCCCTGGGTTCCACCCCCAGCACTAAAAACAATAATTGAAAAGTGTTACAATAATAAAATACACCAAAAATCTAAAAATATTTTGTGAGTATTGAGATTAGCCTTTTTTTTGCCACTATGGTTATCGTGTAAATTTTCCACATGAGCATGTGTTATAGATTACAAAGAGAGGGAAGGAGAGAGGGAGGAAAAGGAATGGGGAGGTGGGGCAAAGTGCTTTGGCAGATACTATTTTAGCCCCAAAAGTGGATAGAGACATCTTTTTGATGTGACTGTTTATGGCTGTTCACATTTGCTGTATTCATGAACTGTATAGAATAGCTTTGGGGGATGAAGGGGTTTCTTTCCACATTTTAGGAAATCTAAGCAAAATATGACTAATTAGTTCATCTAACCAAATGTGCCTTGGAAGCCTTCATTTTCTTTGTACTGTATTTATCTTTTTTGGGTTTTCTCTCAAAAACATGAAAAAAAGAGCAACAAACATTCTAAGCATTAGACACAATGATATCAAACCATCTCAGGTTAAATATTGAAAAAGTTTTCACCTTATAGTATTTGTATTTAATGCTCTGTTTAATGATGAATCTAACCTGATTCTTGAGAGAACTTTTTATCTCACTGAGTTTTAAAATTCATGTTTGAGAGTTTGCACGACTCAGACATTTTAGAACTCTGGCTTCTGACCACAAAAGCCTAAGATAAATAGTATGGAATGGTTAAAAAAAATTCAGTAGTTTTAGCTTTGTAGTTGGGAATGCAGCAAAACACACTTAGATTAAAAAAAATCCTTTCTGTTCAGTTGCAACCAGAGATTAAAAGACTTCAGCCAAATATAGGAATGGTCTCCCCAAAGATGAGAAATCATCTTTTCCAAAATGAAGATGATGGGATTTTGAAAATCAGTTACAAATTCTACATTGAGTTAACAGAGAGGTCGTGCCAATTAGGAGTGATAGAAACAAAAGGTCTATCTCTTTCTATCCTTTTTAGAAACATTTAATCAACCTCTGTGCTTATGTAGTGGTGGACCAGCAGTTCTCATTCAGGATAATTTTGCCCTTTGGGTGACATTTAGTGACATCTGGAGGTATTTTTTGGTTTACAACTGGAGGGTGGAGGTACAACTGGTATCTTGTGGGTAGAGGCCTGAAATGCTACCTTTGAAGTGTATATTCAGTAGATACACATCTTGTCTACTTTGAACCTATTCTCAAGTTGGATTTAGAGATGTTAAGGCATCCATAACTGCATATTAATTGACAGAAGCCTCAAAATCATGAATCCAGGACATCCACACGCAAACTTTTCAAATTATAATTAACTTTTGTAATTTAAATTTGCATATGTTTGTTCCTGCATGGAGACTTTTCTTACTCTGAAACATGGATGTAAATATTGGTAAGTTAGGAAATGTGTTGATCAGTAAGTTATTGTCTCTCAACCCAAGCCCAGTGTTCGAAACTCTTCTCTTGGGTATTGGGGCTGAGTGTCTATAACTTTTACTTTTGTTTTGCTAGTTGGCTCCCTGTGAGATTCTGTCAAAAGGTGGGCTACAGGGAGAATTTGGGGCTGGAGGAGATAGGAGTGTGAGCCTCACTGTTTTCTTCTTGTTCCTGACAGTGTCATCCCAACAATGGCTCTTCTCTTCACTTGGCTGTGGCAGTTGGTTCAAACGTCCAGTTCCTTTTCCATATTTCCAGAACCAATCACTTTTTATCTCCTCAGAGTTGACCACTAACAATCAACCAACCAGTGTCTCTTCCTCCGAGGTCTAGGTCTCAGTTCCATGTAACCCTTCTCTTGTAGGCTCTGATCATCTCAAGCTCTTATTTCCACAGTTCTACAGTGGTAAGTACTGCTTGAAATTACCACTTCTCTCTTACCTCTGTGGGCCCTTCATATCCAGTCAGTATTCCCATATCTATTCAACCAATTTCTCTTATTAACTTCTTTCTGTTAAAATACTTGGTGTGATTTTGGTTTTCCTGAATGGACCCTGAAAATGGAAAAGGTAAACAATTTTCTAAATGTTTACTACAATATAATTATTTATCCTGCTGCAAAATATGAAGTAGCATTGACAACATAACTTTAAACTCTCTTTGAACTTTGTTTACTAAACAACAAAACTACCAGAAAATTAATAAAACTACAGACAAAGATTCAGGTGTTATGATTTATGTTCTTGAATCTTATACCTGATATGTTTACATTGACTTAAAATAATGGCACATGTTTCGACTGACATTCTGTTACACCAGTGAAAGTCTTTCGACAGTCTTCCCTGGCCATTTTGGAATTTTAGTGAGTTTTGCCAGTTCCTTTTCATACTAATCAAGAACCTCTTTGGATCATAAAAGACAGGTAGCCATAATTATTGTACCTTTCAGCATTGGGCACTTAATCACTCTTTCTAGTATCTAGAGCGAGCAGGCACAGGATAAAAACTCACTGTTCTCAGGGAATAGCCCAACTCGGGTTCTGAACGTTAAGACTTTGAAAGGACATACTATTTCTTGTTTTGTGGGAGTTTATTTGTGCTGATTCTTTTGAAACAGTCTCACCATGCATTCCAGGCTGGCCTGGAACTTGCTATGTGGTCCAAGCTAGCACTGAACTTGTGATCCTCCTGCTTCAGCCTCTCAAGTGCTAGGATTACAGCCATGTGCCACTGTGCCTACCTAAAATGAGATACTTAAGAAACATGAGGATCTTGAATCTCTCTAGAGGGGGCCTTATGTCACACTGTGGAGCCTTTAAGTAAAGCTTCATGCTCTGTGCTTTTGTTCCTTCATAAATAAAATATATAAAAAAAACTGTCAAGATGATCTTGAAGTTATTTCTAACACTGACTCTTCTAATGTGTGATGGTCATTCAACGGTCTTAACTTTAAGGTTTCCTGGAGTGATGGGAAAGTAATTTGAATCCTTGGGTCTGGCTGGTTCATAATGAATGGAAAGAAAGATGGACAATGAGAAAAATCTTCAGTAGTACTGAGTGAACTAAGAGAAGAGAGCAAGGAAAAGAATGATTTGATGATTTGATAGAAAGACATGATGTAGGAACCAGAGATTGCTCCAAAAAATTGTTTCAATAGCTGTTGACTGCTCCAGAGCCTTTGGGAAAGCTCAAAGCTTGGCTCCCTGTGGTGACACCTACACTGCCATTGAAAGTTTCTGAACCCAGGTTCTCATAATGTTCCTGCTTTTGAAGACCTCATAACATAGGTGGAAATGATTGAGCTCTAATTCAATATCTCAGTTCAGTTCATTTTATGCTGCTATAATGAAATACCAAAGACTGGGTAGTTTTGAAACAACAGAAATACACTTCTTTGTATCCCTGAGGCCTGAGAAGACCAAGACCAAGGTGCTGGCAGTGTCCTTATAGGGCAGGAGGTGAAAAGGCAATTTGGCTAAACCCTGCTTGAAGCCTCTTTTATAATGGCCATAATCCTATTCAAGTAGGGAAAAGCCCTTGTAGCCTAATTACCTCTTAAAAGCCCCAACTCTTGAACTGTCACATTGACAACATCTGAATTTTTGGGGTATCTTATTTTGATTTTCTCTTATGTAATTTATTGGAATAGTTGTCCAAGTAAAATTCTAATATTCAATTTAAGTTTATCCTCAAAGTTTTTGAGCATTAAGAAACTTACAGCAAGCTCTTATCAAAATCTTTCATTCAAAACCTTTCAGCATCCCTTTACTGTGTGCAGATTGAGTAAACTCTCCTGAAGTTTAATCTCAACTTCTAGAATCCATAACTTTGAGAAAATAAATGTTTGAAAACTCCCAAATTTTGGATAGGACATGTTCATACCGTAGCATTCAGTAACTACATATGACACATGCCATACTGGACACAGATGAAATGACAATCGTGAAATCTGCAGTGGTAGTGCTTCAAGCAAGGAAGACATCAGAGATAAGGCATTATTTGAGTTTCATCTGAGGAAATAGGAGGAAGTGTTCCAGGTAGATAGAGTTGAAGAGAAGCTGTTAAGATAGGAGCACCATAAACAAGAAATCAAGTGGGTAGATACAGGAAACATATGACTTGCCTAGCAGAATGCTTTGTGGGAAAATAGACTGGAGTGGGGAGGTTATGTGAAATGTACTAGAAATGTAGGCTACAGCTAGGTCGGGGGGCCTTATATGCCATGCTAGGGACAAAATATATTCTGTAACCAAGGGGAAGCCATTGGGTAGTTTTAATCAAGGAATTGACACAAATAGGTCGATGCTTTGGAAAAATGCAACCAAGAAGGAAATGTAACAAGGAAGGAGAGGAGAAGGAGAGTTGAAGCTGTGTGAGATTCCAGGCAGGAGCCACCTCTATGCAGATGGAAGAAAGTAAAGCTGTGAAGCAAAGCGATATCTGTGCAGACAAAGAAAAAAAGCTGCCAAGTGATTCAGCATTATAATAATAAACTCCTAGTGAGCACCCAGAAGCTGGGGGAAGCAAGGAATGACAGTGGAATGAAAGGTACTTGACAAAATGAGAAATATAGAAGTATAAGTGGGGGCAAACTCACATTCTCTTGGCTCCCAGGGCCCTCTTCCTATTGCTTTCTCTCCATGCTTTGCACATAATAGGTACTTGACATATTTGATGAGTGATTTCCTTAATTAGGCTAACCTCCTCCCATCTTCAGGCTTCTGCCTGGAAAGATATTTTAAAAATTTGCATTTTTGATAGCATTTGAATTCTTATGGAAGATAAAGACAATCCAAGACACAGAAAAATACTGACACATCAGGAATAGGAAATTTTCTTTTCCTTTCCCCATTTTCTCTCCTTTTAGAAACTCAATTTTTCATTCTAATTAAAAATGTAAAAAGAATACATGGCAGGATTTTAAGGTGTTTGCTGCAATCACTGTGCAAATTGCCAAGTTGACCTTCAGTAGAAGATAAGATGAGAGTATCTTGGCGGTGAAGACATTAGTAAGTCTGGTGATGTTATAGGAATGTCAGAATTGTGTTTCAGCAGAGCTCCAGCCGACCTTAGAAAGATAACAATAACAATAACAAGACACTGAGTTAAAGAGTAGAAATAAACCCGCTAGAAATCATATTGTGAATATTGGTCAGCAGTGCTAGAGAAAAATCAGTTTGGAATTTAGTTTGAAATTCATGTTGTGTTTGAGTCTTTAGTAATTAAAAAATTCTTAATAATGGATGGAAGGAAAGAGAAATGAGAAATAACTGCTAATGAGCACAGGGTCCATTTTTTGTGGTGTTGAAAAAGTATAGGAATTAGTATGAGGGCTGCATACAACTTTGCAAATGTCTTAAAAATCACTGAATTGAGTACTTTAAAGAAATTTGAATAGTAATTTTATTAATGTTTTAATTGCCATTTTATGTTCTGCTAAACAAATAAGAAATTTGTTCCATTTGATATTTAGTAGTTTTAAATTTTTCATTTTATTATTTATAATAGTTCATTTATTTACTTAGTTCTAAAGACAAACATATGAAACACTATTCGTTGAAAAGTTTTACTCCCATGATGGTTTATTCTTATATTCCAGCTTTTCTTCACAAATGGTATAATCTAAACATCTTCTCACATTGGCACTTAGAGGAATTCCCAGTCCTTGGATTTACAGTTGCATAGTTTTCCTCTAGTGGAAGGAAGATAACTTTAGTCAGCATCCTGCTTCATCTGATTTTTAAAACATGATAAATATGATTATATATATATCTGGTTTGAGATATTTCATATTATAAAATAAACAGAGAAAAGAAACAACTTATTTATAGCTTCCAAAATAATCATTCATAGAAACTATCTCATAGAAAACCCATTGTCATTTAAAATATGTAGCAGTTACAGAAAAGAAAAAAAAATCAATGTTTATAGAGCAATTATTTTTAATCTTTTAAATGAAGATCTATTTCTTATTAAAGTTCATAAAAAGTTCAAATAGTGTAATGTAGCTTATTCTGTGATTTTACATTTAATAGTAAAATAACTAAAGGCCTTTTGTGATAGCAAATTTCTTTCTAGTTTTACTTAGGGTTATCCTGAGTTTATGTCAAGATTTCGGAAACAAAGGTAACATGTTTTCACAGATTGCAGCAAAGTGGAAATATAAGCATCAAAGTTCAAACTGTGCAAAAGGAGCTAATTTTTTACTTTCTCATTTCATAGGAAAACAAAAGCTTTTCTCGAGAGTAGATATTTGAAGTCTTTTCAAAGGAATCCTGGTTAATCCTGGACTTAAAAATCCAAGTTTTTAAAAACAAAACGAGCAGTTTTGTATGCATTCATGCATTGCAGTGAACTTGCAATGTAAACGTCAACCTTTGAAAATGAGCCAAGAGGTTATAAGTCAGCAGAAGAAATTCCTTTTCTATTCATTTTTTGAAAAGTACTGACTTTGTATCATTTGCACATTTAGAAATTATATCCTGCTGTGCAGGAAATGACAAAATGTGGGGAGCAATTATTAAATTGGATGATGTGCCAGGAAGAACAATCAGTTCAAATATTTGTTTAGTGACTATTATTGATTTAACTAAGCTAAAACTGGATTTTGAGATTATTATGTATAAAAATACATTTTCCAGTGAGTCAGTAGAGGAGATAATCATAGATGAATCTGTCATAATCATACTGAATGCCTATGAGTGGTTTGTTGTGTATTACAAAGTGAGAAATCTTGAGGGCTAAACATGGCATAAATGACTTTAAAAAACATGCCTGATAGTCTCTGTAATAGTCTCATTTAAAATCAAGCATGGTTCTTAAATGAAATTATGCTACTGTTTCATCCGTGGCATAGGAAGTTGCTTTTTGAAATGAGTTTGTTTTTCAGTGTGTTCTATGAAAGGAAATTTATTCTCTCTGTCTAGTGTTTGTAGGATAACACCAATCTTAAGACAGTCTTATTCCTCTTTTATTCCTCTCTTAATATTTTCCATGTGACAGAGAACTTCCTTCTTAGTCCCATATCACTGTACCTTCTAAATGTTAATAAGTTAATTCAATTTGTTGGTCAATTAATATCTTGAGAAATGTCTATTACGTGGAAGTTCCTTTGCAACTTGATTTTTGAGAAGCAGAGAAAAACTTATGATTGCTTAGTATACGCGTATCATAACAAAACAGAAACTTATGAAAATATAAGTAGGAGACTAATGTGAAATATACCAACATGAAAGGAGAAGGAAATGCTTGGCACATGGGGTAACCATGTGCCATGAAGTACAGAGAACAGTAAGATGTGTATGGGTAGAAGCAGTGTGGTGGCTTTACAATTAAGGAAAGACATCAACAGAGTTCGGGCAACACTGGGCGGGCAGAGGGGAAAAGGCAGCAAGCCTGGGGGTGTTCATAAGAAACTGCGTTGGTGAGGAAGCTCCTCTATTTGGATAGGGCACATGGGACTGGTTCCACAGTTGAGGAAGGGACTGGCAAACTTGAGAAACTCAGTTTGGAGCCAGCCCATAGTAGGTCCTGAATTTGAGAATAAGGAAGACTTTTAAGCTTACCTTCTCTACACTGGATGATTTCTTCATTTGTCAAGTATTTATGCAGCGTTGGGCACAATCCCAGGAAAAGATAATGAAGCAATGACTAAGGCACAAACAAATTCACAAGATCATTTTAGTTAATAGCAAACATGGTGAAAATAATAAAACAATAAGATGAGAAAAAGGGTGACTGAGACCTGGGGACCAATTTCGATCCTTTTTTTTTTTTTAAGCAAGAAGCTAACAGTATCAAAACAATGTCTTAGGAAGTTACATTTATCTTTCTTAATAAATACTCGAACATTACTGAGAAAGAGCAGTCCCCTGGCCTCCTTTCCTCCTCTTAGTTTTATTAAACATTTACTGAGTAGAGCTCTACTGGGGACCATTCTTCAATTTATTTTCTAAATTAATTAGGAGGATCTCTAATGATAGGGATTTAAAAAATATTATTTTAAAAATCATGCAAATTTATGAGATATAATGTGATAACTTGATACAGCAATGATCAAATCTAGGTAGATAAAATTTTCATCTCCTTAACTTTTTATGTTAACCTAAATTTTTGATTTACACATAATAATTTATAACACAGTTAAGTCAGTCTGTTGTTGTCAATTACCTGTTACATATTTTGTGAATAACTCACAGAGATTTTTTATACAGATACAAAGGCATTTCAAAGCAAGTTAGTTCCTTCCCAGTGTAGATCAACAGGATGTTTTTATTTTTTAAATTTTGTTAATGACAGTGATGCTGAAAGAACCAGGCTTTTAGGAAAAATGGCAGTGTTGGCCCATGTGTTGGACTTCCCCTTTGGTCAATGCTGTATTGCTGACTGTCTACTATGTCCAGTCCCAGATGTTCCTTCAGGATCACTTCTACTGAACATAATTGCTCTTAAATTAAGGAGGCAATAGAAATACAGTATGCCCTAATGCTTGTCCATTTGAGTCTGAGTTTATGTAGGTTATGTGAATCAACACCACTTTAGCCAGTTCAGATTTACCTAAACGAGGCCCCCTGACCACATGTGTGATGTAAGCCAACAGTGCAGTCAGCAGAAGTGCCTATCAATGTGAGCAAAGCTGAGTGTTTCCAACAAGAAATGATCTCTTGGATTTCATGCCAGAAAACAACTTGTACATTGAGAATGCTGTCTGATTTCTGAAGCAAGTCGATTCCATAATGCTGTTGATTGCTTCTTTATCCTTAATGATTCTAGTTTTTATCTGAATTGTGTGCCTTTAATTTGCCTTTCAAATTGTAGACCTCCTTTTTCTTATTTTCCCATCTTGCTCTCCTTTCCCCCAGGAGTCTTTGATCTTCTAAATTCTGCCAAGAGATGCAAACCTTAGCAGTTCATTCCTTTGGTTCCTGACCATTCAAGCATGTCTTTCCTCCCTTCATAAGACTTTCTACCTCCTTTCAAACCCTAGAGCCAGAAAATCAGTGTAATACAGCAAAAAGAGGCAGGGTTTGAAGTTGGCAAAACCTTGATTCAAAAAGAAGCTCTGCCCAGATGGCTCTAAGTATCCTTAAAGTCTCATTTCCTCCCCTATACTGTGCGAATGATTGACAAAGTAAAGGTTTACCATATCTGAAGTTGAAGCAAAATAATGAAAATAGACTGAAGTTAATATGTATGTATATACATGTCTGACCCACAGAAGGTGATACACAAATGTTTGAAATTAAACCTTCTGATTCTCCCTTTCCCCTGTAATCCTTTGGTAAAATTATTGTTATCCTATGTATGTACACAAAGTATATTATTCTTTCCACGTTTCCACCATGAGAACCATGGCTTTCAAACTTTAACATGCATACTTCTCACTTTGGGATCTCACTAAGATTTAAGTTCTGATTTAGAGTGTCTGAGGTGGGATCAAGTTTCTGCACTTTTAACCAAGCTCCTCGGTGCCACTGAGGGTGCTGTTCATGGACCACACTGAGTGGCAAAATCTTAGAAGTCTCACAAGTGTAGCTAACATCAGAGATTCGTTTAGCTGCACATAACAGAACACCAGCTAAGAAGGATTTCTTCTCACACGTCGAGAAATGCAGAGGTGCTAAATGGCTGCTGGTATTGGTCTTGTGGTTCCGTGTGAGCAAACCCAGCATGGCTGTGATGCTCTCGCTTTTTCCTCATGCTTTTTGTGAATGGGTGCTGCAGGTGCAGACCTTATGTCCATATTTCAGGAAGTGAGAAGGGGCATGGCCCATGCCAGTTGTTTTCTTCTTTACTTTTTCCTCTTTATGGTACTAAGAATGGAACACAAGGCTTCACACATACTGCACAAGTGCTCTACAACTGAGCTACATCTTCAGCCTTTCCTATTTTTTATTTTGTGACTGTCTCGCTAAGTTGCCCAGGTTGTCCATGAACTGATGATCCTCCTGAAATAGCTGCTTTTTTGTTGTAACAGTAGAGTAGAAGCTTTTTCAGGGCCCTGAAAGCTCTAACTTGTGCCACTCTTGTCATCATGTCAAATGGCCAACTCTCACTCCAAGACATGCTGGAAAGATGAGTCTTCTGGACAGAAGGGGAGAGTGGATACTGAATAGGCAATTAACTAGGTGAGCCGTGCCTAGGTTGTTCCTGTCTTTGCTAAATAACTTCTGTCTAGCTTTTCTCTGATACCTACTATTTTTGTATATACTCAAAAGATGTTTACTAACCCTTTGAAGATTTACTTTGCTATCCCAATAAGCCATTTGCTTTTCACAGCTTTTATATCACACGAGACTCATGGTTTTCATTATTGCACAAAATATATAATAGTCAGCTCTCAGTGTAAGAAATTGTTAAGTAATAGTCAGCTTTCAGTTTCTTAAGAAAATGTTTACATTCCTGCTGAACACAGACCACATCACTTCACTTAATTTGGGCTTTAAAATTAAATACTTTAATTTACATTTAAATTAGGTCTCAGTGAAGGAATTAAGATGTCAAGCATAATAGGTCAAAAGAACATGGGAATGTTAATATCTTGGCTATAAATAGAAGACTGGTGATACACAGTAAACATAGATCAAAATTAAGTTCAAATAGCATGCCTAAAATAGACTTTTGTAAGTAGGGCTTCTAAGGAGGAATTATTTTAGTAAAAATAACTCTAGTGCCTATTTTAAAAATCATACATGTTGCATAACATATTTAACTAATGACAAATAAATGAGTAGTTATCTAATAACATTATTGCACAAAAATAATTCTTAACAGGAAAACCATAAGCGGATTTACTTGAACACACTTGAAATGAGGTAGAGAAACACTTGAAATGAGGTAGAGAAACAAAATTCATGTATCACAGAGTCAAATTAGAGGTCAATAATAAATTCAGACTTTAGTCAAGTGAGAATATATTTACATTTTAATGTGGTCTGAAAATGTCCTCCATATTTCATGTGTTGGAAACTTGGTCCTCAATACAAGAGTGTTGAGAAATGGGACCTTAGGGAGTTCAATGGTTATGAGGGCCCTGTCCTCATGAATGAATTAATCCAATTATTAGTTAATGAATTGTCACTGGAGTAACTTTATTATAAAAGGGAATGCTTGCTCTTTTTCACAGTGTGATCCCTCTGCCTTGTTATGCTACAGGAAGAAGATTCTCACCAGACATCAAGCAGGTGCCAGAAACATGCTCTTAGACTTCCCAGCCTCCAGAAAAATGAATCACACAAGCCTTATTTATAAAACACCCAGGTCCTAGATATTTTATTATAGCAACATAAAATAGACTAAGGCTTATTCCCACAAACTTACCTAATGCATCAGTGAGCCAATATACCTGGGATGTTTAAGTAGTTTGTTAGAAGCTATCACCAAAAATTTAAATCAACAAAATTACCACTCTGTCCCAGGAAAGTATAAAAAAATAAATAAACAAATAAACAAGAAATCCATTTCCAGGGATGATCTGCAAAGGCTGGCTTTGTATACAACTTTGGACTTAAAATTTGCTTTTGTCACTGTCTATAGTTGTAGGAAAACATACAAATCCACTTTTCTGGGAAGCCACACAGGATTGTCCTGAGAGTTAAGTGTAAGGATGCAGGGAAGTTATGAGGCATAGAAAGCTCTCAAAAACACTTGTTTCTTCCACTCTACCTTTCAAGGAAGGCATAAGGTTATGACTTCCTAACGAAGTGGTTCTGTTATTTTAAAGCACTGTTAAGTCTCTGAGGACATCTGAGATAAACACTAGACTAACAACTAAAGGAAAATATAAGTGATCAGACAATTCTTAATTGTTTCAACATTTGGAAGCTTCAACCTTTAGCAACCTTTGAATAGTACAGATAAAGGAGCTGATGAATTTTATAGGGCAGATTATTGGTAGCTTATTTGCTTCGTACTCTAACATCATTTTAAAAATTCAAGCAACGTGCTCTGGCGCACACCCGCTGTCCCAGCTACTTGAGGTTGAGATGGGGGAATCACTTGAGCACATGAATTTGAGAGCAATCTGGATGTCTTGGCTACTTTTCCCTCGTTGCTGAGACAAAACACCTGACACCCAAAATTAGGGAAGGAAAGGTTTATTTAGCTTACAGTTTTTGGAGGTTTCAGTCCACAATCAGTTGGCTCCAAGGCAGGGTGGCATGGCAACAGGGCAACACTTCAAGGCAACAGCCAAGCAAAAGCAGCAAGAGCAAAAAGGGGGCATGAGCAAGCCTCTTCTCCTCCCTTATATAGTACACAGGACCCCCCCCCAGGGTGGGTGTAGCATTCACAAATCTCCTTGCCTTCCTTTGCACAGGATGAGGATGTTTACCAAGTAAGACCCCTGACTCTCTGCTGAGTCTCTCAGCTAAACTTTTGACCTTCTCAAATTGACACAATGGCCAGGTAACTGCTTGTGCTTTATACCCCAGGATGTAGAGCTGCTGCTTTACTTAATTAAGCTTCTAGACTTCTCCAGTTGACATATAAACCATAACACTGGATGACATGAAAAAACACAGCACAACAACAACAACAAAACCAAATTCATGTCAGTTAGTTTCTGAACTTAAGACATTTTATGACGGAACATGGGCAGCAAAGATAATTTTCAAAGAGTGGGTATACGAACACTGCCAACACTATATTTGATGTTTTGAATCAAAAATGGCATATTCACTGCTATAATACCATTTCTTGGACCTCTTTATTCTTCTGCAACATAGCGATCCTCCTTGCTAATTGTCCCTATGATCATAAAAATGATTGGTTATATTCCTGATTGAGGATTAGGGGAGGCAGGAGATTGAGTAGAACCAGTTTGTTCATTAAGCCCTTTGAGCGTCTGATCAAGGCTTAGCGGCTTTTCAAGGACATAAAAATATTTGAGAGTTAAAATCAAATTTATGGGTCTAAAAACACAAGGTGAAGTCTGTGAAACAGAAATAAATAAATGTTTAATTAAATGTCTACAAAGCCTAACATTATGTCAACTTTAATATTTAACAAATTTAGTATCTATAAACATTTCATTACATTAAAAAGCCATATGTAAGTTATATTTTCTCACTTTTTGAAAGTTGGGGTGCATTCATGGTGACTGCTGAAAAGTTATGACCAATTCATAAATCAAAAGTTAGTTGTACTTGCAGCCAAGTATCATAAAACATAATTAAAAATCCTGAACCTATTTTTCATGGTAATGAGTTATGCTTCCTGTGGGATGTGGGTTTGTTTTAATGTTTTATATAACATAAAAGAAAGACAACAAAAGTAAAAGAGCCACAGCACATTTAGCTCTGCCCTGAGGATAAAGATATGACTGTATATAAAAATGTATGAATTTATGAGCATCCATCTATAGAGATCCTGTAACTGAGTAAGATTACTATTTGATATGAAATCATTGCAGTAAATGGCAGAAAAAAATCTTCAGATTTTATGCTTTAATGAAAAATTTATCTTCAAAATTCGCTCTCATCATTCTCTCCTCTGTCCAACCTCTTTATTGATAGCATGTTTTAAGACTTTCCAAATATAAAATTCTAGACTTGTGTTTCATGGAATGTTCTATTTTATTCCTAATTGACCCAGTTCTCTACTACACCTGTCAGACTAAGACTAACCATTACCGGGTCTCACCTCTTCTGATTGCAACTACATTAGAAGTCAAGAACTAACAATAGAAAACAAAATACTCTATACTTTTGGAGATTCAAAAACAAAATATAAAGTTCAAGAAGTAATGCTGGAAACTAGAAAATACTTATAGTTTAAAGATGAATATACTACCCATTAAAAAAATACTACCCATCAACTTTTGCGGGTACAGCTAACGTAGTATTTGCCAGAAGGCTTCTTGACTCAAATGCTTACATTAGAAAAAAGACTGAAAGTAAATTAAACTTCCATGTTAAGAAGTCAGAAAAACACAGAACAAGCTTAATGAATGTGGGTGGATAAGAGTAACACAGATTAGAATGTAATGAAAAGATATGATAGACTAGATGAAAATAAAAGTCAAGTTCTTTACTTTGAAAACATAACAATAGTGACAAGCAACTGACAAAATGCATAAAATAGAGGAGTCAAAAACCAAGTATAATCAAATGAGCACTAACACTCTTAGGAATTTAAAAGCAGATAGGTACAGGTGCAGTGGAGATTTAAAAGATGGGCACTGCTGGACTGGAGCATGGTCAGCTCTTATTCAGAACAGGTTGGAAGGAAGAGTAGCTGGCAGAAATTTAGTATTAAGACTTGAGGCTGAAGTTTCTGGATTTTCTCAGTGAAAATATGAAAGAAAGGACCTCAGAGGAAACTGAGGAGTCAAGGACCTATCCTATAAAGCTCTGTGACTGATGATTTTCATGTGCTATCACCAGAATGTCCCATAAACAAAAGTCAAATATTCCCTTTGATGAAGTTTTGGGGGACATTTAATTTACCAGTGATGATGCCTTTACTCAGAGCATTTGAGAACTCCTCTCCCAAAACAGTGCTTAGCGTTACAGTACTAAGTCCTTAAAGAATTATTTAAGTTTTTTTCACTTGGGTAAAACCTCTTGAATCAGTCCTGAAAGGAAAGATGACTGGTGATGAAAGTCATATGTTTTGAGACAAAATAATATAACTTCAAAGTAAAAAACCAAGTATTATTTGGTTCTAACTTGCACGGGGAGTCCTTCGTATAAAGGCTTTCACATATTTTTAGGAAAACAATGTAATGCTAGGACATTCACTCCTCTGCAGGTGGCTAAGTTGGAGATCTCACTCAGCTGGCAGGCTTTTAAAAGAAAACCAAATTACCTTGCTAATGATAATTGTTCATTTAATGTTTATTGGATTGAGGAAGCAGATGAATAAATCTATTGACTTTGTAGCTCATAGGTCCTCAGTAAGTGATAACTACTTAATCAGTGTTTAACATCTTGAATATAACTTCTCATATGTTAAAACATATGGTTTCTATTCTTAAGAGTATATTTCTTAATGATCCATTAAAGATAGCATTTAACTGGGGTATACACAGCTATCTTCTTTATTTGGTATGTAAGTTTACTATCCAAGTGATATTTAAAGAAAGTACCCAGTCTACTCATAATTATAAAAGATTCACCATGGTCAAAGAAAGTGATTAACCCCTCTGCTCTTTATCATGAGATTTTCTGAGCTTGTCTTCCCAAATTAGGGTAACATCTTGGCAATGGGTTGGTTTTGAATAGGCTGAGAAATGGAGGCTTTGTTTTGCTCAAACTAACAGTCAGCTAGGCATGACGTCAATGATACTAGAACCGTCAGATTTATCTAGCTGAATTTATATCACTGCTGTTCTGTCCTGGTGCTTTATAGTACAAAAATGTTTTCTATTATCGGAACGTGACTGTGTAAAAAGAGTGGCAAGTACCTAGCTTATTAGTCACTTTGAGTTAACGGCATTATGAAGCCCTTGCACAAAAAGAATGAGCATAACACTGCCTAATTGTACATTCAGTCTAGAATCAGATTTGTCCAAGTACTGTGTGCATGTTGGCAGAATAAATATTTGCATCCCACGTTCCTCTTTCTGCAGCCAATAGGTCTCAAGACAGTTCTTTTCCAGTTGGACTCCATCATTTATTCTGTTTATCGCTTACTAGCCCTTTCCCACGGGACAACCCCGAACTGATGACTCAGGTTTCAAAAAGCCATTCAATGGGTCAAAGATAAAGTTACTTTGCTTCTGTAATTAGCTCCTCCTCCTTGCTTGCCTTGTGTTGAACTCACATTACAGGAGTTTCTCTCTCTCTCTCTCTCTCTCTCTCTCTCTCTCTCTCTCTCTCTCTTTCTCTCACACACACACACACACACACACACATGCACATGCACTCTTTCACACTCACTCAGCAACATACTAGCAGGCCCTAAACCTATCCCTTCACCCGCCAACAAAAAAGCATCACTTTTTCATTTTTAGGAATCTTTGCATCAAGAATAATATACCTTTTGTCATTTTTTCTTATGTAGACAAATTCATATTACAAAGCAAGAAGATCAATTCAGGTATTCAGGTTTGTAACATCAACACAAAGGCTTTGGTTCAAGGTCCTAGTTTTATATTAAGTCTCATGAGCAATTTCAACAGTCAACATCCTTTCTCTGTCAAGACTTTTCCCAATGACATATTATATAGCTATATAAGATATGACTTGCATTTCACATTTCAAAATCACTGAGAGTAGAGTAGACATTTCAAATGTCTTTGCCACAAAAAATAGTATTTGAATAGATATACAAATTAACTTGATTTCACCATTCTTCTTTGTATTCATAAATTATGACATTACTTTTTGCCCTGAAAATATAATTTGTCAATTTGTAATTGAAAAATAAAAGTAGAAAAACAGTATAGCTTCTGAACCTTGTCTAGTTCTCAGGAAGCAAGCTAATGAATTAAGAAGTTAGTAGTAACAGCTCATGAAAAGACTTGAGTGTAAGTGAATATTTTTTGAGGAGCTCATGTTTTTAATACACCAGGTGGACTATTGTGGCCAATTAAAAAGTATACTTCTCTTTGCCTGAATAATAATAATCTTGGAGTTCTTTAAAAAATTAACTTTGCACATTTTATAAATATTTGCCATCAGTCAAAACTGCAGGACACGTTAACTATAAATTGTGTCAAAATAGCAATAATATTTAATAAATTCAGATGCAAAAAAGGATGAGGGTTTCCCCTGTTTATATTGGCACATGGTAGAAGGAGGTTAACCTTCCATTTTGTCCCACAAAAGTACTTGAACAGTTTCTCATCAATTAAAGAACTAAGGGAAATTTGAGGGCAACTTTCCTGCATGGAGACTACCTTGTTAAAATGTGGATCTCAGGTTATTATCATATGATTTCCAACTAGCAACATTCTCCACAGATGAAACAGGACTCGTGAGATGTCCACTAACCCAGAGAAGGTCCCGGTTATGGTGACCATACATCCCAGAATCTGGATGATTGCCCAAACATACACATTTGGCTAAGTAAGCTTCAACACATCCAAAGACAGGACCTGATAACAGGTAGGTGGGTTGAATGGGTGAGCCATCTCTCTTCCTTAGCTCCCTGCCTTCCTCCATTATTGTAATTCCCATGCAATGTCTGCAAGCTTCTGACAATGGGTAGCAGGCATCAGTGCCTTCAGTAAGCTGGAGTCACCTCTGTTTGCTCCATGTATTTGGTATTTGGAGGGAAAGGGATGATTTGTAATGTGCAAGCGCTTTTGCTTGCTCCCCTTACCCTCACAGCCCTCCCTGATGATGTGTCAGAACTGTTATCTGTGACATTCCGATAAGGAACCCAGATCCCTGGGAGTGGTATAGCCTGTTGTGATCACACACGGAGTCCAAGGCAGAGCAGGCATTAGCATCTTCTGTCTACTGCTTGGTCTGTTCTACATCACTGTCTTCACAAGGAATCCACTAACTGATCTTCAGATGCCAGAGTGAGACATCACACCCTGAAAACAGATGCCTGGCTGCCATGTGGACCCCTACTTTTTTATAGACCAAACTTGGACTACTTGACATTTGCCTAGGCGTTGGATTCCATTATTCACATCTCAGATCCACAACTGAGTTAATTATATTCCTCCGTGTATAATATACCATTACTTACCAATACTGATTGAAAAAATTTCCCTTTAATTTTCTTCTTATACCTAATTTTGGCATGTCTTTAGATATAACTATCTTCATTCACTATGATTACCACTCCAACCTATATAATAAAATAAAAAATATAAAGAGACTACCTCTTGTTTCATTTTGTTAATTTTGTTCACCTTTTATCCCACCTCAGGCATATACCCTGACATGATTAATATATGTCTTTGGATAGTAAGACTGTATTCTGAAACAATATTCGCTATTGCTCTGTATTTTTACATTTATCATTTTAATTTACATAAATGTGGTTAAAGGCTAAATCTCATTCTATTTCTTACTATTTTCCTTAACCAATGTTTTAAAGATCTACTTTTATGTGTTTGAAATTCATTGCTTTGGATCACTGCTTTCCTTTCCATCTTATGGTTAAACTACATTTTACTAATTTGTTACCTTAGTGATGGAGGACTTTTACTTTTGAGAGTTTGTTTGTTTGTTTGTTTCTTTCTTTCTTTCTTACTTTCTTTTTGTACTGGGGATCAAACTCACAACCTTGCACCTGCCAGGCAGGTGTCTGTGCCGCTGAGCTAAAATCCCCAGCTACTTTTGAATTTTTAATTTATTTTGAAGTCACTTTTACCCAACGGTTTCAGTTAGTGACTTGAATTATTTTTCTTCATGAATTGAGCCAAGTTTCCAACATTATCCAGTAAACACTTTTTCATTCGTTTCGAGTGAAATGTCTTGTCTTCTCCCTTATTTTGAAGAAATTTTTTTTTTTTTTTTTTTTTTTTTTTTTTTGCGGCACTGGGGATTGAACTCACAACCTTGCACTTGCCAGGGCAGGCGCTTAAGCCGCGGAGCCAAACTCCCCAGCCTTGGTTTTTTGAGGCAGGGTCGCACTATGTAGTTCAGGCGGCCTTGCGCTCGCGTTGTAGCCCAAGCCGGCCTCGAACTCACAACGCTCCACCTACCTCAGCCTCCCGAGTGCTGGGATTAGAGGTGTGCGCCACCACGCCCGGCTTATTTTGAAGAAATTTAAGTTGTGATAAATTTTAAAAGCTTACCACACTATCTTAAATATCATGCTTCACTACTGCTAAGTCTATAGGATTCAGTCAAATGCGTATTTATCAAGCACCTACTTGGAGTGATGTATAGTACTGAATATAGGAAACTCAAATGAATTACAAGTTCATGCTATTTTTCTGTTTTACAGTTCAGTAAAGGAGACATATCAACATTAACAACATAAAGTAGAAACTGCAATTAAGAAACATGTATTAAGGAGTTCTGAGAACCGAGAGGAAAAACTACCTAGAAGAGACATTTGACCTGGAACTTGATTTTTTGGGTTATGGGGAAGTACTGGGGATTGCACCCAGGCCTGCACACATACTAGGCAAGTTTTCTACTGCTGACCTACTTTCCCAGAGATTTTTGTTTTTTAGTTTTTAAATTCTGTGGTAAGATCTTACTAAGTTGCCCAGGCTGGGCTTCAATTTGTTATCTTCCTGTCTCAGCTTACCAAGTTGTAGGGATTATAGGCATGCATCATTACTTGTGAACTAGAACTTGAAATTTTTATAAAATTAATTAATTAATTAATTTTGGTACCAGGAATTGAACTCAGGACCTTGTGCTTGCCAGGCAGGCACTGTGCCACTGAGCTATATCCCCAGCCCTAAGAACTTGATTCTTGAAGCAAGTGTAAGGACTAGACATTTTAAAGGAGGTTACATAACATATTTCAAAAAGAGGAATAGGCCTTTTTAAAATACCAAGTTATAAAAAGAGACCACACATGCTTGCAAAAGGCTGGCAATGTTCATTATGGTGCTTAACTGGGAGGATGTCATGATAAAGTTTGATTTTTTATTTTTGCAGCACTTGGGGTTGAGCCCAAGGGCTTTGCACCAAGCTGCATCCCCAGCTCTTTTCCTAATTTTAATTTTTTCATATATATTTTGAGGCAAGGTCTTACTAAGTTGCTAACTTGTCCAGATTGGATTCAGACTTGGAATCCTCCAGCCTCCACTTCCTAGAGTGCAGGGGATATGGGTGTGTACCACCACGCCTGGTTATAAGTTTAATTTTTTGAAACAAAACTTTGGTATTCTGGTTAAGAATAATTAAAGAAGAAATACTGGTGTCAAAGAACTGAGTTTAGGAAGCTGTGTTGGGAGTCAAGGTTGAGGACCTGGCTCACGCTGATAGAATTGCTGATGCAAAGGTGGGGATGGTTTTGAGAGGTATTCAGGAAGCAAAATTAATTTCTATACCACCAATACCTCTGAAAGCTGGGACAAAGCCTTTTGAATTGATGATTTTATAAGTATGATTTTTATTTTATTTAACCTGGCCATTATCTAAGAAGAAATTCTGCATTTAAAAACTACAGTCATATATGTCTGCTAGGAGATAGAATTCAGGCAAATACTCTCCATTCATTGTAAGAAAACAACTAATGGGCCTCTGGACTCTGCAAAGACCCTGTCCCTAGATCTGAGTCAGGAATTTTAGGAAGGTGGAGCTCCCTGCTTCGTGTCCTGAGAGAAACAGAGTTGAGGTCTTAGAAAGAGGAGAGAGGCTGAGGCCTACAGCAGTTGATAAGAGATTATTCCACAGAAATTGTAGTCAAAGAAATCCATAGGAATGTCAGTGACTAGTTTAGGCAATTTCTATAACTATGTGGCAATTTCTCTCCACTTTTTTCAATCTTTGATAGACTGTTAGTTACACCATGCGAAATTTCTTTCTGTCACATCTTAGCAATGAAGGAGAGGAGACTGTGCATCTAACTTGAGGCTAAGTGGTTTGGGCACATAGAAGATAGAAGCCTGCAGAGGTGACTGAGGCTTTTGCTAGTGACTGAGAGACCAAATGATGAGTAATCATTGTCCACCACTGTGCCATATGCGTAGCAAGAAATCTTTGAAACTCTTGGAGCAAGCCTGTGGGTGCTGAGGTGAGAGGACTCCACTTACACTCAGTTACTTTATTTGGATATTCAAGGACCCAGCAGGTTAGAAGACTGAAGCACTCCAGTTTCAAAATAACCAATCCCTTTAGACCAGAAACCAAGACCAAAGACTTTAAATCCAGCTTGGAGTGCCTTTTCCTGAGTTACATAGCCTGTGGTTCTAGTTCCTTCAGTGACTGTGGGTGATGGATTATAATAGTCCAAGACTACTTCTGTTTCTGAAATTCGGTTATTCTAAACTAACCTGAGTATTTGGCTACTGTATGTGCTGGCAAACATAGTAAGTCTTGCAAATGGTTTTTAGAGCTCTGTTTGGGGACCACCAGATTGTCCACAAGTGCCAGACGTATTTTCCTGGTGTTTCTTCTCGTTCCCTCTTTTTTTTCTTTTATAAAACTTTTATTAGTACATATTTGCAATACCTGGTGCTTTCATTTCACATAGATGTAGGAGTGTGCCTAATCAACATCCCATGTCTCCAGTCAGTTTAATTGTTTTGCATCATCATAAAAAATAAATACTGTGTTTTATTTTTATACGTCAATGTAGCTTACTTGCTCAATAGTTGGTGAATGTTTAGTTCTCATTTTGCCAGTGGAGATGAGTGTCCCTGGGGTGAACAGGGCCTTATAAACTGTACGGTGAAGAACACATTCACTCCTCAGCTCCATTCGATGTTTCTCATGCTGATCCATGACCAGGCTGGAATTTCTCAACACCTTTTTCTATGGTAAGCCCTTATTCCACTCTGGCTTTTGGGGCTACCACTTTTCTCCCTTTCTTGTGGACTTGAGGTTTCTCTCAGGGTAGCTTTTATTATGAAACTTGCTGTGTACTATTTTTATTTTCTCCAATTAAAACAGGTTGTAGAAGGAGTATTTGTACTTTCCTCTCTAGTGTTAGGAAGACAATGTGGCTTTATTTAGTCTCTGAAATTCTCATTAGTAATTATATTCTTTAGAAAGTGATTATTACTTTATGCACTGATGGATATTAGAAAGGCCTGCATGTCCAGTCAAAATTTAAGACCCAATTCAATTCACCTTCATAATGAACATGCAGTTTCCCTTGAATAAATTCTACAAATAAATAGTTAAAGGGAGTGGCAAGTTCTTTAAGGAACAGGTTAGGAATGATCTGCAAGAGTGTGTGCTACCGAGAGCCCAGGAAAGCTGTTGGTTGCGGCCTTGGAAGGACATTCTCAGGGTGCTTGGTGTCAAAGACCTGTGTGACTTGCTTCTTAGGTTTCATATACCAGGCTCCTGGCCACAGACATGGGATAAAAGTGTATCTGTCTGGAGAAAAGTCCACCTTTAGCTGTAAGTATGTGCTGATTCCAAGAGGAAAGTGTTTCTTCCTTATGAGGAAGGGCCTTCGGCTACTGGAGACACCTTAGGTTGCTTTATTCACCAGTGCTTATATCAGTTTCCCAAGCAGATTTTATATTTTTTCTGCAAAGTAATATGCTAAAGCATCAAAATCTGCTTCAATGTCTTGTGGCCTTTGGATGTGATTACCCGATATCTTGTTGAGAGCCAAGGGTAAATTTTTTAAAGTGCTTGCACTCAAATCCTCTGACATCATTCACTTAAGTTACTTCACCTTAAAAGTCATTATGCAAACATAACATACAGAAGAAAGCTAGATGGACATACTCATAACAATTACATTCTCCATATGTGTGTATATATACATACACATGTGTGGATGTATACATTGGTATATGTATGTCCAGGAAAACAATTGGGACACATGAGAAGATAAATCTATTCTGATTTTTTTCCTTTGAATAGCCTAGCAACCTAGAATTAAATCTGTAAGAAATTACTGTAGTGATACAATAATTTTGTTCTTTCCATTTGCCAATGTTTATTATAATTACACCCAAAGCACATTCTTGGGGAATAGATTGGCACTGAAATAAGTTTGAGGAAATAAAGTTCACCAAATGTAAACCATTTACAGAATATTCAAATTGAAGTTGCAAGAACACAGGCAAAGCTGCTTGAAAAACAGGCTCATCTCAAAGAATAGTATTAACGTGAAAGTATCTTTTCCAAAATATGAAGAACAGTAAACAGCTATTTTACATACTGCAAAAACAGTTTCGAGTTAACAAGGGAAGTCTGGCTCCAACAAAGACCACCAAACTGGAAACTAAAGATAGTGTTGAGGACACAGTCAGTTGACCTAACTCACATTCTTGTGGCAAGCCAGTAACAAAGGGAAATTTTTATGGCATCTTTTATACCGTCATCAAGAAGGGATGTAGGTCTTAGTGTTGAGGGAAGAGCTCCTTTTCCTATATATCGTAAGATCACTGGTGCACATCTTTTGTGGGCAACTATATGTTTTAGTTTACTTTGTAGAATTTTCCTGCTCTTTTCCCTGCCAAGTGTTACTTATATTTTTCACAGCATGAATACATGCAACTTCAAAAACAGCACCATGCATTTAAAAAGTTTCCATAAAATCACAAATGGATTCTTTGAAAGCCCCAGTATGAAAAAAAAAAAAAGAAGTTCACAGAAAAGGAAAATATCCTTAGCTCCTATAATACAGTGTTGTATATGTAGGGAAAAAGTGTTGTGTGGCCATCATGGAATTTATCAACTTTTTGAAGGCCAAATTGATTTCAGAAAGAAAGAATTTGGGAAAGTGTTGGAAATTTTTATTTGTTAATTTTTCCGTAAATTATAAGGATAATGGAATATCATAATCAGTTGCTCTTTGTAAATTTAAAGAGCTGGAAAGAAGTTGAAGTATGAATTATGAGCCTTCAAAATGTTTCTTGTCTTCTATCAGCTGCTAAACCCATCAGAAATGGAATAAAGGGTGCAGGATATAGTTGTCCTTATCAATTCAACAAATGCTCAGTGTTCGTTGTGTGTCAGACATAGTTCTAAGCATTTTCCTAGTATTAGTTCATTGAATTCTCATAGTACCCGAAAGCAAAAGCTGCTGTTGTTTACAACTAAGAAAACAGAGGCAAGGAGCTTGAAAGACACAGAGACTGACTTCAAACCCAGCACCTATCTCTTTGCCATTAGTCCACGTCTGTGGAATATGCCTATTAAGTATGTCCTTGCTATTCGTATTATGTTCTGGATGTTGATCCTTGCAAAAAGAAAATAATATCAACTGCCTGGTAGCACCATACAGCTAGCAATGCTCTTGACAGGAATTCAAGAGAACTTCCTCTTTTGTCATGTTTCATTGCGTCCCTCCGACTCCCTCCTGAAAAGGTGCAACCCTTTGTAGCCTGTCAGCTTTCAATTTCTAACCTTCATCTACTTTATTTCCCTCCCTGCTTTTGTTTCTATTCTGGAGAGCTCATTTAGGTAGGGGAAACTCTGGATTGATGGAGTTCTTCCCCTGTAGCCTCTCAGCTCTCTGTCTGTATTCTAAACAGTTATCTTTCTGGGAACTGAATCTCATAGATAATTGGGCTGAAGAACCAGGCCCCAGAATGAATCCACTGATATGCAATAAACTATGTGTGGTCCAAGAGCCAGTTTCTTAATTAATTAATCTTACTTGGTTCAGCCTCACTGTATAAAAACATTCTTTTATCGTCTCACAGTGCTGTGATACTTAAGAAGTTCCTTCAAAAGCTGCTATTTTTCCATGGGAATTAGTTGTGCAACTGCCTAACTCCTATGTAATTTCCCTTTATGGTTTCTGTGGAAGTAGTGAGGTAAAAGTCTTAAAAATTGTGTTCCGCAAATTATCCTTCAAAGCCTAACAAGTAATGAAAGCTATATGTTTAAGCCCCACTTCATAAGACACACATTTATTTTCTTTTAAAGCTACAGTGAACTTATTCTATTGCTAAGGCACTTGGTATTTACACGGCACTCACTCCCTGTGGATGAGTGAGTGAACCAAGATGCCTTTAGTGGACTTTTATCACTGCTCCTGCCATCAAACTAGCAAGCTAAAGGGGCTGCAATTGTTTAGAGATTTGACCAAGGAGACTTGGTTAGTTAAAGTCAGGAGTAGTTCCTTGAATCTTGGAGTCATGCTTAATTAGTCTATTTACTGCTGATGCTTATGACCACAAAATCGTGACCTTGGAACTGATGTTCATAGCCTAAGGTGAAATAAAGTGTAGAAAATGACACAAAAAGATGAAAATTTCAGGTAATACTCGTAGAGATCTCTGTCATCAATTCCCTCAAAATAGACACTCCCTTTGAATATGCTTTTACTTTCCCTCCCCCCAAAAAGAGCATTTTATTTCCCCCTTGAGTTATGGGGATACTTGTAGTTCTGTTGACCCGGCCTGTAAAACCTGGAGAGGATCCTGACTTTCATTTCAGCACCAGTTTCTGGGTCTTGTCAGGTTTTCTATTTATTTAAAAGATGATATATTATGAGGTCAAATTAGCTTAAGCACCAAATTTGGGTTTTTGTGAAATAAAAAAATGCAAAAGGGCAAAGGTTTGCAAAACCTAATATGAACACATATATTTATGTAAGGTTTTTAAAGAATTAATGAAAACATGGGAAGTCATTTAAATGCTATGCCTGCAGGGCTGTGAACTCAAATGGCCACAACATCTAAATGCATGAGAATGAGAACGTGAACATGCTCTTAAAGGCAGACCCATCGCAGGAAGTTAGCCAATGGCATATGTGCCAAAACTAAATTTAGTACTGCAAACTATATTTTCAGTGTAAGTGAAGTATTTTTACAAAGTCAGTCTCTCTCTCCTTTTCTCTCTCTCTTCACAAAAGTATCATCTTTTCAGAATATTTGCAGACTCGTAGGTTGAATTGAAACTCTTGTCCTAATAAAGGTAAAAGCCTCTGGATTAACCAAAGGCAGGGGCTGTTTAAATGAAAATCAGACTTGGCTTTTCTTGGGATAGAGAAGGTAGCCTTTGGGGAAACTTCAAGGTAAGGTTTTTTGCTTTAGGTTTTCATTGATTGCTTAGGATATTTAGACTCACCATCATTGGCTTTTGGGTTACTATCCTCCTTTAAATTCCCCATAGCCAAACAGGAATCAAATTGACTACTGGCTTCGGAAAGAGGTCTGTCTCCACCACTGCAGCTAATGCATCCCACTAACTCCTTTGCTTTCTACTCATCATAGTGTGTATTCTTAAGACTATGTATCACATTGCTCATGTGTGTATTATGTGGCCCTCTTTACTTTGGGTTTTGTTTACTGCTGTCATCCAGCATTTCAGAGAATTCATGGTACAAAGCGGGTGCTCGATAAATATTTGATGACTGTCTGACCAAGGGTATAAAACTATGATTTCTCATTTTGGAGTGAAATACCTCAAGAGATATTTTAAATACAGTTTGGAGGTTCAAGCCCACCTACTAGAAAAGTAGCTAATTTGGGTCAAGTTAGTCCTGAGATCTGTGCCTAGTTTTCTCTTTCTCCAGGAAGGTAACATGGGCAAAATTACAATTTCCAAGGTGTCCTGTGGTTGGCACACACAAGGGGCTACATATTAGGAATTTTATTTCCTTTAAACAGTTGACCAAAAAGGAAAAAACGAAAGAGAAAATGTGGAACAGCAGTTTACTTTCTTCTGATTTTCACTCTTGTCAGATGAAGACAGCCATTCAGTGCCTTGCTTTAAGCAGCTGTTGATGTTGTGCATTAAACTAATAATTTGAGTTCTTGGAAGAGAAAGAAACTAGTTGACCACGGACTAAATCTTTTCAAATAAAAAGAGGAACCATCCAAATAATCCTTGAGGCCCTGGCCTGTTCAGGGCTGTAGGAGGAGCTTGAAATCACCATTATCAATTACTCCATTCCTCCAGGATAGTTGGGAGTTTTGTTTTATCTGGCCTCCTCATTTCCAGTGTTTTTAATTTGCCTTTTAAAACAACAGCCAGTGTGAAACCAGGACACTGAAGCAATCTGTGAAAACAAATGCTTTATCTTGCTGAAAACTGGTAGTAATAAATCCATCTGGCTTCTCCTTAGAAGTCTGGATTTGGTCAATCATTTGAGAATCCTACGACTTTCCTCTGGATGGTCTTCTTTATAGCAGGATACTGACTCAGGAGAGCAATCTACTCATCACTGTAACAAGTCCTCTGCTAAGTTAAAAATACGCATCACGGCTCTCTTTTAGTTATTTTGGAAAATGCACTCATTTCTCAATTGGTGATCTCAAGGAATGTATTAATAAATAAATCAAGAGATAGATTCCAGAACTTGTATTAACTGTACATATTCATCTTGTCTCCCAACAAATCTTCAAGTAGCCTTTTTTTTCCCTATGACTCACCACTGTTTGGCTAAAGTAAGTGAAAAGGAATGGAACTGTAAATGGGTGAATTATATGATATATAAATTATATCTCAATGAACATGTTAAATATATTGAATGGAGCTGAATGAATTAATTTCACAGATGCAATGCAGAATAACATTATGGACAATGTTTCAGGCAGTAAGAATTCTAGTCCCAGAAATTGTTCCATAATTTTATTTTAAATTTCACCTCTGATATTAGTTCACCCAACTTCATTCATTGTTTTCTTGCCATGTATGTACTGTAGCAGTTATCATGTTTTTTTTTTAAATGTTTACTTTTAATGATTTTACTTTTTTTGTGTGTGTTTTAAAGTAAGTAGATCAGGCATTATGTTGCTCCTTCTTGAATGAGTCTCATTGCTAGTTGAAGTGCTAACAATGAACTCAAAGAGAAGGCATAGATTTGAGAATATCTTGAATGCATAAAATATTTCCTTGTCATTTGCTGAGATGTAAGTACTTAACTATCAGTAAAGCATCCTATGTTGTTTTTTTAAAATTCACAACTTTTTCATAGGAGGTTTATGCGATCAAATCAAAGTTGATCAGGTATTTCCTAAAATCAGGCTATCAAGCTATTTAAGTGTATTCTTTTCATTATCTTAATGATCCGGACTCTGTGTCAAGCTTGGGCCACACAGATTCTTTTGTGGCTGTCTGCTCCAGTTGATCAATCTCTATTTGGAGACACCATCTGCTCCAGCATACAATTTGGAAGGCTTCCAATTATTAACTGGCCCAAGTATGCTTTTTCATTGATAGAAATTCATTTGGGTAAAAGAAATTGTTCTGAACAACAGGAAGGAATTTAGTATCAGCAACTTTTCATAACCTTGGAGCTTGAATTGTCAGAATTGGTCTCATTTCTTTACAGATAACAAGAATTTGACATGCACTCACTCCTTTGTATCACAGGATTTCACACTACTGGATTTAACCAACAAGGGATCAAAAATACTTGAAAAAAATTGCACCTGTACTGAACATATATGGATTGTTTTCTTGTCATTATTCTCTAAACAGTACAGTGTAATAACTATTTACATAGCATTTACATCACAATTGGTATTATAAATAATCTGGAGATGACTTGAAGTATACACTACACTATGGCACTTCATGTAAGAGACTTGAGCATCCATGGATTTTGGTATCTTCAGGAATCCCTGGAACCAATCCCCCATGCATATCAAGAGACAACTGTAGATTTATGTATACCATCCTAAGGAAGTCAGGCAAATCATAAAGGGTGTATAAAACCTTTAAACACAACTTATGTGATGTGCACAAATCAAACTAAACACAGACTACATCTGTCACTTATGAAAGCACTGTGTCCAATTTGGGACTTCACAACATAAGAAAAATATGCAGTATGAGAATAATGCCTGAAAGAATATCTTTACGGCAGTTGATAGAGATTCTAGGGAAAATTAAAGATCTACCTTAGAAGAAAGAAGGTTAGAACTCTTTAATATGCAAAAACGTGCACAGGAAACAGAGTTGCAGCTGATTTCCATCTTCACTCAGAAAATAGAAGGGCAAGTTATGTGTAAGTTAGAGACATGATATTCTTGTTCATGTTTGTGCTTATAATGACCCTAATACTTTAGCTTTGTTAGGCAGATTTGACATTCAAAAAGTATGATTGGAAACAGATGGGTTTTGACATTAGACAGATATCAGTATGAATCATTGATTTATGAAATAAGAATAAGAGTATTTACCTCATGATGATGTTGTGTAGAAACAATTTATGTACAATTTTTAGCAAGGAATAGATCCTTCAGATGTGCTAAGCTCTCTTTCTTCTCTTTCTGCATACCTGACCTCTTACCTTGACATCTTCAATCATGGAAATGTGGTCTAAATCCTGTGAATGGAATTAGCATGATTTTTTCTATTTGTCACATACTTTGTATAGAAACCCTGTTTTTAAAAATCTAGCAGTGTATTGTATAAGAATTAGTTTGTTGGCTCCATTTTTTCCCAGATAACTGGGTAAATCCTGGCTCCACTTACTTAGCAGCTTATTTAGTCAAGTTTACAAGGTGACTCAGTTTCCTTTCATGGACAATGAAGATAATAGGAACTACTTCATGGGATTGTGAGAATAAAATAAGATAACCCATGTAAAGTACATGATATAGTACCTGATGCATATTAGGGGTTGGCAGCTATTATTTTTGCTGCTATTATTATTAGTTATTTAATATTACGATAATGTGTAAAGCTAGACAAGCCTGGATAAGCCATATTATGTGTCTTATTACTATAATCATGCTAACAAAGTCTATTAATAAAAGGTAGCAGTTATTGTGTATTTGCTCTATGCCAGAAAATATATGAAATGCTTTACATTTTGTAGCTGTTAGCTTGATGTGTCAGAGGAAAAAAACCAAGCCTCTAAAAAATTACATAACTACCCAAGGTCAGTTGGTTGGTTTATATCTCTGTCTCTGTCTCTCTTTCTCAATCACATACACACACAAACATGTATGCGCACACATTATGCACTTGGATCTAGAACTCAAACTTGGAGATGTTCAACCAAAGGTCATGCATTTAATGAACTATCAGCAGTTTGATAAGCATATGCCTATGTTGGTATTTCTCACTAGTCTTGCTGTGGCAAGTGAAATTAACAAAGAACCTTTACACTGATACCTAAGGGTAATTCCAGGTTTCTGAGACACAGTGAGATCAGAGGCTGGGAATGTGGCTTAGTGGTAGAGCTCATGCTTGTATGCACAAGGTCCTGGGTTCAATCTCCAGCACTACAAAAAGAAAAAAGTGAGATCATTAGGGCCTGGGAGTGTCAAGTCCAAGGTGAGACTGGGCTCAGAGGTGGGTGTATCATTATTGATGGAGACCTTCTTATGTGACATGAGCTGTCATAGTACTAAGAATCTACAGAAAACCAGTGACAATTCCTGTATGATGCAATTTATGGTCTTGGGAATGTTACAGATAGAGCACACAAACTTTCATTGCTTTATAAACCTCCAACAACTTCTACCACTTTGCATTTACCAACTCTGTGAAGCATTTCTATTTAAATGAGAATCCCTTGAATTTAGCTTCTTGATCCACAACCTGCATATTGCAATCCTGTGAGTGTCTTATTTTTGTTCCTATATTTTTAAAGGGGGATGGGAGTTCTTTGGTATGTCACTAATCTGTGTCATGCCGCAAAGCAGTGAACTGTGAAAAATACCCAAGAAATTCCCAATAAATCATACAGGAGACAAATGAAGGGCATGCAGCTCTGAACTTAAGCAGCTCCACTCTTTAAACCGGATCCTTGGAAGTTTTTCCTAGAGAAGCCTTACCAGGCTTTGGTTCTCCTCTGGTGAGGAGCTTGAGCAACTCCAATGTGTCCTTTGGTAGGCATTCATCTGTGGCCTATTTTGGAACATGAAT
This sequence comes from Dasyprocta punctata, assembly GCA_004363535.1. NCBI lineage: Eukaryota > Metazoa > Chordata > Mammalia > Rodentia > Dasyproctidae > Dasyprocta > Dasyprocta punctata. The sequence goes on from RJWM01009561.1 coordinate 40,160, forward strand.
ACTTCTGCATTTCAGGTGTGTGATCAGTTCTTTTAATGCTCTGGGAATTAAATACCAAAAAAAAAAAAAAAAGCAAACTAAAACACTTGCCCCTTTCTGGTTTACCCTGCAACACAATTTTGCATATTGTTGACTAACTGCAGAATTAAACTGCAGACACCTTTCTTGAAATGAATGCTCAAAAGGGCAGAAGTTTCCCAAGGCAAAAGCTGAACTCCATCCCAAAGGAATAGAACTATGCCAGGGACCCAACTGCAGCTTGGCTGCAGGCATCACAGTGACACTGCGCTTAGCAGTAGAATGTCCAGTCAATCTTGTCTCTCCTTCCTTTGAAAATGAAATACTGACAAGCACTCATTCATTAGCCATATTCTTGCTTTATTTAATAATCCTTTGAGATTACCTTTTGCTCAATGAATTTCTTGGCTCTTGGCTTCATTAAATTTTTTCAAACTAGGAGGACCAAGCTGTGGCATGCTGTGCTTTGGACATGTGTAATTTTTCTAAGGATGTCATAACAAGTTACTACAAACTGGGTGGCTTAAAACAACTGAAGTTTACTCTCTCACAGTTCTGGAGACTTGAAATCTGAGATCAAGGTGTCAGCAAAACTGATGCCTTTCCAAGGATCTGAGGGAAAATCTGTTCAGCCTCTCTCCTCATTTCTGGTGGTTGCTAGAAATCTGTGATGTTATTTGACTTACAGCTGTATCAGTCTGATTTCTGCCTCCATCTTCACATGACCTTCTTTTGTGTGTGTGTATTCAAACTTCTTCCTTTCTCTCACAAAGACACGGGTCATTAGATTCAGTACCTATCTTAACCCAGTCTGACTTCATTTTAACCTGATTACACATGTAAGCATCCTATTCCCAAAGAGGGTTACATAGGTACAAAGGGTTAGGTCTAGACATACCATTTGGGGAAACATAATCTAAGGCAAGAAGAAAAAAACTCTGCTATTTTGCCTTCTTTCCCTTGTTTGCATCTTCTCTTGCTCCCTTTCTATATTGACTGACTGCACTGTCCAAGCACTAAAAGCATTGCAAAAATTAGGTTGTCAGTGTTCACCAAACATTAATGATAACTTTTTGGTCTGTTGATTATAATGGTGGTTTCATGGGCACACGGTTGTCAAAATTCATCTATATATTGTATATAAACTCTTAATAAAGTTGGTGAGACCACTCTCTCTCTCTCTCTCTCTCACACACACACACACACACAGAGCACAGTAACAATTACCCTTTTCCTTCATTCTCTTTCATATGCCATTTCTACCTTGTCACCAAAAAATAATAGTGGACGCAATAGATTCTCACATTTCCCTTCAATATTAAAGTAGTGAAGACTCTGGGGGGGAAATTAAAATTTCAGAGAAAAAATCATGCCGTTTATTTTTTTAAATTTGGAAATATTGAAGAACGTTTAGATTATGAACATTTTGGAATAGTTTATAAAATATCTATCTTTTTTTAGATTATTGCATAATTCTTCATCCCCAAAAGTAGTTCTATAACATGCTATGTAATAGTATTTCTGGAATTAAAAAATTTTTTAATTTTATTTGTTTAATCGACATTCATACTCATTTCTGGAGTATAGTATTGTAACAACTGCAACTAATTTTTCAAATCTTTTAAGTAGCCAGCACAGGTGAATCATATACCAGGCTCAGATAAAATTAATTTTGAGACTCTTAAGCATACTTTCCAAGATTTAGCTATTACAAACTATGCTGCTTAAACATGAGTGTGCACATATTGGTGTGATATGATGCTTTCAATTCTTTTGGGAAGATACTAAGAGGGGGAATAGCTGGGTCAAATGGAACCTCTAGTTCTAGTTTTCTGAAGAAACTCCACACTTATTTCCACGGTGATTGCACCAGTCTACACTCTCACCAACAGTGCAAAAATGTTTCTTTTTCCCCACAGCCCTGCTAGCATTTGTTATTGGTTGATTTCTTGACAATAGCCCTTCCTTTTGGGGCGAGATGGAATCTCAGCATTGTTTTAATTTGCATCTGTCAAATCACCAGTGATGTTGAACATTGTTTCATATATGAATTTACCATTTGTGCTTCTTCCTCTGAGAAGTGTATATTTCTGGATCAAGTCTTTAAATTTGGGGGATCTGATTTTATTTTTCAATTCTTTATATGTTCTAGATATTAGTCCTTTGTCCAAGGTACAACTGGATAAGATTTTTTTCCCACTCTGTGGGTAGCAGCACAGTTTTTAATAGCTAAATCTTGGAAACAGCCCAAATATCCATCAACTGATGAATGAATAATACAGATGTGGATTTTTTTAATACAATGGAGTACTACTCTGCCATAAAAAGGATAAACATGAGACCATACTCTTAAGTGAAATAAATCAGACACACATGTGTAAATATCATATTGTATCTCTATGTGAGAAACTGAAAGTGTGTAACAGCCAAAATGTATAATAGATATTGTGAAATAGGAACAAATTGTTCAAAAGGAAAGGGGAGCTGGGGAGGGAGAGTGAAAGGAAGGAAAGAAAAAGGAAAAAGAGTAAAGAAGGGTAAAATGGAAACAAAGCTTTGTAAATAAGGAGATGAGGGATGAAGGGAGTGTGAGCAAAATGGAAAAAAAAAGAGTAATCAAGTTATATCATGTACAGGTGCAAATTTCCTATAATGAATGTGATCATTATGTATATCTAAATTGTACCAATAAATGTTTTAATAAGTACTTTCACTCACAAAGGTAGAAGAATAAAGGGTAATGCTAGCAAAGAAAGAACATCACTGGCACACAGCTGTATTAAGAAATGTATTATCAAACAAAATCAAATTTCATTGTCAGCCAATTTATACTCCTGAAAGTTTCTTGAGACCAAGTTTCAAAGCCAACAACAAAAGTGATGATTGTCATGAACTTATGATTTGATGTTGGAAGCTTCTTTCAAATACCACAGTAACAGTAAAGGTTTGACACAGGAGCAGCCCTGGACCCTCTAGCCACATCCATATTGCAACTAGGTTCAGGATTTTTAGATAGCTTTACTTTTCACCTGTCCTGCTATCTTGGGTACCAAGTTGACATTTAGAAACACTGTACTCATAACTGCTCAAGAAATAAACATGTAAGTGAAAAATATGCCTTTGTATAACTCCTGCTGTCTAAAGTCTAGAATGGTGATGGCAGACCTTTTAGAGACTGAGTGCCCAAACTGCAGTGCAAAACCCACTTATTTATTCCAAAGGGCCAACTCTTAAACCTGAATATCCAATACTGGGCTGCTGGAGTGATGTTGGGGCGACTTGGCTTGTGTGTCAGTAGGGCTCTGCGTGCCCACTGTGGCATGTGTGCCATAGGTTTGCCACCACTGGACCAGAATAAATCAGCAAACGCTAAGAAACAGATATTATGCTAATGTTCACACAGAAAATGAGAATACGTACAGTGTTTTAAGTGACTTGTTGTTTTGTTTTCAATGCAGATGCTGACAGAGGCAGGAATTTTTTTTCTTCATTAAATTTGATATTTTTAAGGTCACAGTTGGTGTGGGATGATGAAATTAGGCGCATAGAGTGGGAGGGGACTGAGAACTATGAATAATAACAGTCGTTTGAATTTTCTTTATTCAATGCTAGCTGGGGATGAAAGCCTCAGCTGGCCTGTTTGTATATAAGTGTAACAGATGGCAAAAAGTATGCTAGCATTGAAAAACTCTAGGTTTGCCTCCATGAACATTCATCACTTGCAGTTTCAATGCCTCAGCAGTTATATTCATTCAAAGATTCTGGAATAGGAATCTAAAGAAATATTATTAGTTCAGTTGCAAAAATTTCTAGTTTCAGTCAAGAAGTAGTTTAATCATGAGGCAGTCTGGTTATTGTAATTAGCACTCTCAAGTCCTGTAAAAGTTCTGTGCACATTTCTTGTATATTCCAAGTCACATAGATGAAAATGATGCCCCATTTTCATGTTTCAGGAGCTTGGGGGCAGAACACTTGACTTCAATGGGTGAGTGAGATGCTATGAATTGTTTACCCACTAAGAACATGGAAATGATATCAGAGGGATCACAATCAGTTTGAGAGACATGGGCAGGATGAAACAAAAATCAGGGATGCTGACTAAGATTTGGGAGCCAATCAGATATAAATCTGAAATATTATATGGTACTCAATCAGACAGTTCACTGTGATTTGGGACTGTTTAAGCAATGGAATTATATAACAAACAAGAGCAAAATAGGTTGCTCTAACCTGGACCTCAGGACTGAAAAGGAATAAACATCTGGAGGGAAGCCAGAGAACATCATCAACAATGATGGTTTTAAAGCAAAATATGAACTTTATAGTGTAGCCAAACCACAGAGTCAGTCCCAAGGGGCATGATAAAAATCTCCAAATACCTCGGGGGTCTAAACACCGAGGGTAAAGAGGAATTTTGGCTTGAGATATGAAAAATTTCAATGGATAAAGTTAAGAAAAGGGAAATTTAGGTTAGGCGTCAGAATACATCCTTTGATGGTAAGATGTGTATGTTTGTAGCATGGTCTCTCAAAGAAATAGAAAAATACTAATGAGATTCTCTAGGATCCCAGACAAAAGGATATCTTGATGTCAGACCCAGGATTCTACAATTTCCCCTGCAATATTCCTGGATTATGACCATATAGAATTGCATCATTTTTTTAAAATCCTGAAGTTCTCTGATAATTATAAAGGGAACGGGAAGCTAATAGGCTGCTCTGTGCCTTAATAAAATAATATGCTAAATCTTTAATTATGCCTCTGAGAAAAAAATAAGTATGGCAATACTTTTTTATAGCAAATGCTCTAATTATGGAGCAAAATCAAAGACCTATTTTAAAGTGTATTTAAAAACCATTTATTTTTAGACTAGAAGTAATATTGCTCCTGAAGCTAGTTGATGAATTATAAACAAAATTCTGGGGATCATAGTAACACAATTACTTGGTCTTGAAACTGGTAACTGAAACCCACAGATCTTCCTTCAGTGAATTTGGCATAACCTGACAGTTAATCAGAAAGAGCAATGTGGAAGGGATTATGTAACAAACAAGAATAAAATAGGATGCCCTAACTGGGAGTAAATGAATATACTGTAAATCATGATTGCAGTATAAACCTAATGCCAGCCAGGTTGAAAATCAAAGTAGCTTTTGAAATATCAAAAAGCAAATCCAAGTGATTTCTTACAAAATCGTTTTTCCAGAAGACCCACCACATTTCTACCCAAATGCACACATACTTACATTAACTGAATTCTCAAAAGCAGCCCCAACTTAATTAAATAAATAGTCATTTGCCTTAAAAGGACATCTCAGATGGACCATATATACCATGATCCCATAAGATTATAATGAAGCTGGAAACTCCTGTTGCCTAATGATATAGTAGTGCAATTCATTGCTCCTGTGTTTGTGGTGATGTGAGTGTAAATAGACCTGTGCTATTTATAGTGTAAAAGTAGAGCACACACAATTTTGAGTATGTAATACCTGATAATTATAATAATTACTGCACGATCAAAATATATATACTATGCTATACTATACGATACCATACTATACTTTTTATTGTTGTAGGGTATATTCCCACTTCAAAAAATGTTTACTATAAAACAGTACCCTGTGCCTTGCTGGCAGCAGCCTCATACATTTCATGTTATTGCATCTCTTGATTGCACAAGGAAGCCATGAAGTTCACACAATAGAACCGCTTAAGTGTGCTTCTTAAGCCATGTCCATGGTTAAGCCTCACACAAATGTATTTAAAATAACTTATTCATTGTTCCCAACCATGAAGTAATTTTCAGGCTAATGGAGGGTCAAGACTCATTGGAAACAAGCTGATGAATTAACTGGCACGTGTGTGCTACGAGCCCTGGAGTGCCAATATAGGAGTTCTGATCATTGGCTCTCCACCCACAACCATGGCATGAATGCGTGCCTTTGTGTGTATAACAAATTCATATTAGCCCTACACAATTGTGGCAGGCTGTGCTTTCAACTCTATATTCATCATATGGGCTTAGAGAATAGAACCCACATGAATTATAAATTATAGTTACTCAACTGCTTTGAGTTATGAGTGGTCCTGTGAAGTGTGACTCTGTTAGCAATCTACCTCAAATGCCAAAATTCAGTAAGGCATAATCATGAGCTGGCATTCCAGTAGTACAGACTACTACTAAGTGTCTTCATTATTAGTGACAAGTTACAAGGTATTGTTTCCCAAGAAAAGTCAGGCAAGACCCACACACTTACTTCCAAGGTGACTTGTGTGAGGAGGGAAGAAGGTAAATATCACCATCCCTCAAAGGTGATTTAGAGATGTATAGTCAGGCAGGACAGCAAGTGATCTTAAATGATGCCTCTCAGCTGCACACTGATTGACAGCCACTGAAAATACTTATGCCTTTCAGGAGGAGAAGGAATGGATAGCCTTAGGGGTGATGGGAAATTAGCATCTCGCTCTGTCTTCAAGCTGCATACAGCTCCTCAAAGGTACAGGGAGGACCTGGAGTGTCCTCTGTCCCCTGCATTTACAGAAAAGGAGTAAAGCCTACAGCCTAGACTCATGTGTCACAGTCTTTTTTAGAGGCAAAGAATTCTCTGCTAATTAGATTTGCCGACCTTATCTCCTTCTAGATATTTGGACATCAAAAAGCTTTTTTAAAAGTCACAACAAGTTGCTTATCTCCTGATAATAATACAGGGACTAATATAGGGACAAATTCTAAAATCAAATTTAAACAATTTATTAAGACAACCTCTTTTTTTCCAAACACCTGTGTTTACAATTTCATTGTAAATTTTTTCATACGAGAAATGATAAAATCATTTTTTCACTTATATAGAATTCTTTTCATCCCTAAGTGGTAAAAGGGAACACACAAACGTGAAAAGTACACACGCATTTGCATTTCCAAAATTCTGTCTGCTCCCTGCTGAGATGGTCCTTAAGACACCTTGCAAAATTTAAATGTTTCATCAAAAAGCCTCAAAAGAGGCCACTGATGCTTTGTGCTTTATTGGTCCTGGGGTAGGGCAGAGAAGCTGCTTCTAGACTCATCTGCAAGCCCAGAATATTGACTTTGCCAGCATTTTATAGCTACCCAGCACTGTGGCCACCGTTTGCTACACCCGGAAGCTCCTGGTGTGGAGCACAGACAGATCACTTTGCCAACTCATATCTCTGTGGCTTCTCCACTGACCCTCCTCCTGGAATACTCTATACTCTCACGATCTTTACCCCGAGAGGATTCTATCCTCTCCACTTTTCTTAGTGAGGCCCCATCACCAACCAGTTGCAGCACTTGACTGCACTTCTGTCCTTTTAAAAAACAAACACGGTGGTGGTGGTGGTAGAGATTTAACTCCGACTTCAGTACAAACTTCCCGGGCTGCCCATCTGACACCAGTGGGTGGGGTGCAATCTGACACTTCTCTTCCTTTCCAGAAACGTGAGTGGAGCTGCAGGGCCCTCCGTCTGGGGGAGGGGAGACGGAGGAGAAGGTTTGCATTTTCGTCCTCCCAACTTTCTCCTCAGGAGACCGGCTAGCTGAGGTTCGCTGCCCACTCTCTGCGCTGCTCCCAGGTTTGGCGCCTGGAAAACTTCACGCCCTGCTTTCCCCTGCTCCGGGCTCCGCCCCTGCTCTAGACCCTCAGTTCCTCTGGCCCTACCCATCCTGGCCACTCCCTGCCCGCTGCCTCTAGAGCGAACCTTTGGGGACATCTCTGCGCCTGTCCTAGGCCCAAAGCTGGCTGCAAATATCAAGTGTCACTCTACTGCGGAACACGGGCACCCGCTCCAGAGGCGGTCCCCTGAGCTCCTTCCTTTCGGAGCAGCGCTGAGCACAGTCGGCAGTTCTGTAGTGTCTTGGTTACTTAGCCCTTGTGAGGCCCTGGGCGAAGCTCGCACGGTGGCCCACGAGTTCCCGCAGAAGCCTTGAACTTGGACACATTCTTGGGCTTTGCCAGTCGGAAGAGTGGGCGCAGCAGCCAAGCGAAGCCCAAAAGCAAAGGCTCGGGCGACAGCGCACAGCGAGGGTGCACCGAGGGAGCAGCTGGGAGCTCAGCTCCGGTGCGGGAGAAGTTTTCGCTCAGCGCGAAGGACGAGGGCGCACCCCGGACGCACACCCAGGCAGCCTCCTCCCCAGCCCTCTGGATGGTCCTCAGGCTGTGAGGAGGAGCTTGCTGGAGACTTCGAGGTTGTCCAGAACCAGCAAGCCCGAGCGCAACGTCTCCCGCCTAAGCTAGGAAGGGGGAGTGGCGCTGGTTGTTTGGAGCTGGGAACCGAGAGAGTGCCTGACCTCCCTACTAACTCTTTCTTCCGCAGTTTACTACTTGGGCTCCTGGGAAGGTTCTAGCGATCGGAGCTCTTTTTCTAGAATGCTGGTGATGGATCTCCTGCTGCAGCCCCCTGAGGGGCACTTGGAGTGCGCTGGCGGCGCGTGAGCCCGGCACTGCCCTCAGCGTGCCCCGCCTGGCAGCTTTTCCCAAGCAGCCTACTTTTCCCAGCCCAAAGCCTCCCGGATTCCAGGAGGGAGAGAGAAGGTGGACCTCAGGCACAGCTTCTCCGAGATGTCTGCACAGAGCCTGCTCCACAGCGTCTTCTCTTGCTCCTCGCCCGCATCTGGCAGCACGGCCTCAGCCAAGGGCTTCTCTAAGAGAAAGCTGCGCCAGACCCGTAGCTTGGACCCAGCCCTGATCGGCGGCTGCGGGAGCGAGACAGGCACAGAGAGCTGTGCTACCGGGGCCACAGCGGGCCGCCTCTACTCCCCGCACCCACTAGCTGAAAGTCTTGGCCCCCGCTCGGCTTCTCCCCGGAGCCCGACCTCGCGGGCCAACTGGCTCCCAACACCCAGACCTCTTTGCTCGTCCCTCTCCACACCCAGCACTCCGCAGGAGAAGTCACCTTCTGGAAGTTTCCACTTTGACTACGAGGTCCCCTTGGCTCGAAGTAGTCTCAAGAAGAGCATGGCTTGGGACCTGCCTTCGGTCCTGACCGGACCGAGCAGTGGCCGCAGCCCTGTGAGCATCCTCTGTTCCTCCGGAGGAGGCCCTAATGGCATCTTTGCTTCTCCCAGGAGGTGGCTCCAGCAGAGGAAGTTTCAGCCCCCACCCAACAGTCGTGGCCACCCCTACATCGTGTGGAAATCCGAGGTAGGGACCAGTGCCATACAGTCTCATGGCCCAAAGCAGGAAGCTCCAGGCAGTTCTAGGAGCTGTCTTTAATTTTTTGATATTTGTAATACCAAGCACCCGTTGAGGGGTTTCCATGGTGGAGCTGTTAGACTAAAGCTGCTCAAAGGGTGCCTGGAAACAGGACAACCCTAGTGGACACTTGAGTGTCCTTTAGGAAAAGTTGGCTCCACTTTGGAGGAGTCAAGGAAGTTGAAAGAAGAGATGGTGTTCTGATTTCCTGTTTGTGCTGCAGGCAATTTCAAAGGGTTATCTCCTTCACTCAAGATTGATATTTTTTGAAACTTAAGTGATTTATTAATAAGCTGTTTATAATGATCAGATGAAATATATTTTGATATATGTGCCATCTGGTTGTTCTACAGAGAATATAGGAACATTTTTCTGAAGGATGCTGTTGAGTGTGTGTGTGTGTCTGTGTGTGTGTTCTCACGCATGCACAAGTGCATTTGGGAGACAGAGTCTTTGTGGACTACTAGAATTCTCTAGTTTGGATTTCTTTGCTCTTAAGGCGTAATTTCAGAAATCCATGGTACTGAATACTTTCTCTGCCTAGGAGTATGAAATATCACGGAAATATGCCCAAATTCCACTAAGGACAATTAGTAGTTAGTGAAATAGACATGAATCAGGAATGGACAGTAAATAGGGAACTCAGAGGCAGCTATTTGATACCCTTAAAATGTTTGCTCTCTGGTTAAGAATGGAGAATAGAGCTATTGGGAGACTGTGGTTGATGGGTACTTGGAAAGCAGCAGGCTTTTAGAGAATAAATAGTAGTTGGTTTAAAAATGACTGACTGCTATCCCTTTCAGTCCACAAACTCTATAGATTTGCCTTGGATGTGTTTCCATAAGGGAAGGGAGATTCCGTCAGTTGTAATTAAATATTTTAAAGCACGGTTAGCATTACAGAAATGAAATGGAATACTATGTAATTGCGAGAGATTTAGACTAAATAAAGGAAACACAACCAAGTAAAAACAGTTTGAAAATAATATTCAGGATCATACTCAGGTCTATCAACATGAGATAACTTAGATTACAGTTTTAATGGAAAAACCAACATTATGGATCAGAAATATTCGCATCACATATTATTAATCTTGGTTACTGTGTCAAAGTGACTGCTGCTGCTGAAGGGGTATAGATTACACAAAAAAAACCTAGTGAATCTGGCTCACTGTGCTATGCATTTTCTTGAGGAGGGCAGGCAGCAGCAAAAAAAGTTGAGACAGCAAGCGCAGATGTTAACTTCAAACTAGGAGACTCAGTTTGAAATACATAGCCATTTTTATCAAAAATAAAAATGTTGAATTCTTGCGCTTTAGGAGAAGCTGGATTCCTGCTCTGTTTCAGAAGCACACATTATCAGATTAATTTCAAGCAGTTTAGATAAATGAAAAAATAAGCCAATCTCTTGGATTAGATAGCCACTGGCATTCATGTGTGAAACCAATTGCATTGTTAAGAATGTTCATGCTTTTCTTAGCAACTGCACTTTCCATACTTTAGAGTATACTATACAGACACTGTTGGTTGTTGCTATGACCAAAAAATGTTTGACTGTAAATCATCTCACTTGCTGAAAATTATTTTCTTATCCATCAAATCTTATAATCAGTGGACAGGTATCTGAACTGACTGCAGTAATACCGAGTGACATTTGACTTCCTTATGAAGTTTGAATACTCTGCATGGACTTCATACACCTTCATACACCTTGGCTCTTACCTGCAGTGATTAAAATGGAGTACATAGCCATCTAGCAAAAACAGATTTTTTTCATAAATATTTTATGTCTGTATAGGGATGGGGTGGTGGAAATCTCTTTATGTTAGAGACAGATATGAAGTGATTGGATGGTATCCTGATATTCAGGTCCAATGCTGATTTTGTTTGGTAGATGTCAAGATAACCTAACCTAAATCCTAAGTCTGACTTGGGTTACTTTTGAAAAGTTTAACACCCTGTATCTCTAGCAAAAACCAAGAAAATTCATCCTGCTGGGCACTGCTTGTCCTTCTCACTTGCAAGCAAGCTGCGTTCTTCATTCTAAAAGAGAATATTTATTAATGATTGTCAACAGTCCAGCACAGGAGCACCTTGCAGTGTTGCTTGGAAGCCAGAGAAGGGAGACTGGGCTCATACAGATTTGATCCTTGTGCTTTTCCTGGCTGTGTAGGCTCAGGGAATTTCAGTCTTGACACTATTGACATCTGCAGATGAAACATACTTTGTTGTGGGGCTGCTCTGCATATTGCAGGTGGCTAAGCAGCACCCGTGGTTTCTACCCACTAGATGCCAGTAGCACTCCTCTCTACCAGTATGACAAAAAATGTCTCTAGGAAGTGCCATATATCCTCTGGGGGTGAAAATCACTTCAAGTGAAAGCAGCTACAGTACTGAAGTTGAGTATGGTGCCCCATTCTGGCTATCTTGGCAGTGCCAAGCAAAGGACTATCAGCTGGCCCAGAAGTTTCTCATTTGATTTCAAAACCAGGAGCAACCCTCTGAAGTCAGGCTGCAGATTTCATGTACCTGTAATAGTTTATACAAATTTTCTATTTCTCTTTCCCTGAATATATAGGCAAACCTGAGAGTTCACTTTTAGCCTTAGCCAGTGATGGGTCACGTCCATTTCCATTTAGTGAATTTCAGCAGGTTTTCTTGTTTTAACCTGAACTGTTGATACAATGGCTCACACTCCCAGGATTCTCATAAATGCCTGTAGCTCTATTCCTTGTGCTCACTCAGTGTTCATAAATAGCTGTTTTATGGCCTAATCCTGGAAGGTGTTAGGCAACATCAGGTATGACTCTGTTAATATTTGTGTTTCAGCATTGCTTTAACAACATCTGTTTTGTGGACATGCTGGCTAGAATATCTATGAGTAGAAAGGAGGAGAAGATAAAGGGTTAGAAGGTGCATAGTGAGAATTGGTACATGCTTCTCAACTTGTGTTCTTAGCAGCCAAGCTGTGCCCCTGCCACTGGTCAGAGATAAAGGGATATAGTCTCTGGTTTCAATTGTGCAGTCCTCCTAATTCTTGTGAACCAGAGCTGGAATTATGACCATAGTGGACTGAGAAATCACTTTCATTATGTATTACAGTTCCCGTAATACATAATGAAAGTGATTTCTTTACATCCATCCATGACTCCTATACTTTTCTTCATTCATATCGCAGGCATTTTTTTTAATGTACTATGGATTAAACTGAGGGAGCCCTGAATTATATCCTCAGTCCTTTTATTCTTTTGTATTTTGAGACACGGTCTTACTTAATTGCCCAAGCTACTTCAAACTTGTGATTCTCTTGCCTCAACTTCCAGAGTAGCTGGGATTACAGGTATGTGCCACGACTTCCGGCTCACAGGTATTTCTTGAGCCGAAGCATTTTGCTAGTTGTCAGGAATGCAAAGGGACTCCAATATGCCCTCAACTGTTAAAGAACTCCCAGTCTAATAGTCTAATGAGAAGGCAGATTAGCCAACCAATAGGCACAGTGCAGAAGGATCAGCACCATGGGAGACCAAAGTGAGAAGAGTGGGAACTCACTGTCCTTTTGTGGGGAGGGTCATGAAAGTCTTCATGTGCAGAGTACTTCAACTTGGCCTTCAAAGTTGTCTGCTAGGTACAAGGAGAAAATAGGAAAGTCATCTCTTAATGAGAGAGAAAATAATAGATACAGAAAGGCACAGAGATATTGGTAATGCCAGAGTTTCAAAGAATTATAGGGGCTTCAGAGCAGTAATGTGCTTGAAAGGGGATGTTAAGAACCCTGCTGTTTACTATATGCAGAAACCATAAGGCTTCCATTGTAGTAACCTGATGAAACTAGAATTCAAGCAAGTTGGGGAGGGGGGTTGTCATAGGTGTGGATAGAAATGACAGAAGAGCCAAATCACATTGTTTACCCTCCAAAGAGCCCCTGGGCATGACATCTGCAGAGAGGTGAAAGATGTAGAGTGTTTCTGAAGTGAGAAGTTTAATGTGCCTGCAGCATCAGGTGTATCTCCCTGTTTGTTGGATGATCATATTCACCAGGTATTTTGAAGTGTATCACTGTGAATTTCTTGGGAGTTTGGACACTAATATAGAGCAGTAACTCTGAACCTGAAGGTGACTTTGTCTCCACGGAACATCTGGAAGTGTCTGTAGACATTTTGGCTTGTTAAAACTGGTGAAGATGGTGCTATACTGGCTTCCTATAAGTGCTGTAACAAATGACCATAAATTTAATGGCTTAAAGCAATACAAACATATTATCTTACAGTTCTGGAGATCAGAAGTTCCACCAGGTCTCACTAGGCTAAGTTCAAGGCATTGGAAGGACGGTGTTCCCTCTGAAGTCTCTAGGGTCTGTTGTCTTCCCTTAGTCAGTGGTCCCCCTTTCCTCATTGTCAAAGTCAACCATCATTCCTGGCCTCTCTTCCCCAGTCATTTGTTCCTCTGACTGTCTTCAGGACTCTGATTGCACTGGGTTTACCTGGTTAATCCAGAGTAATCTCATTATTTTAAGGTCATCTTATTAGTGAGTTTTAATTGCATTGGAAACCTTAATTCCATTTGCCATGATGTACTCATAGGTAATGGAGGTTCAGGCATGGATATCTGGTGGGACACTATTCTGCCTACCACAGGGGAGTTGCTGTTGGTGTATACTGCAGAGGACAGGAACGCCACAATGCATCTGACAGTGTTCAGGACAGTCCCCAAAAGAATTATCTGGTCAAGGCAGTCAGTGCCAGAACTGGGAAACTCTGCTATACAGATAGGGGAATTTGGTGGGTTTTTTAAGCCTAAGGGCATAACATGATCAGTTATGTGTTCTACATGAAATTGTGAAGAATACCAAGCAGTCTGTAAACAAATAGGAATTGGCATATAATCCCAATATTTCCTGCTACTCCATTTTGGCAAGTTTTCTTGCATGTTTAAAGTACTTCAATGCAGAGCTCTTACTCATCTTTGTTTTCTTAAAATCTGGCCTTTACTAGGGTCTAGAACAGTGGTTCTCAACCTGGAGATAATTTATAGTACAGAGTCTATTTGGTAATGACTGGTTGAATTTTTTTATTACCAGCACTGAACAGGGGGATGCTACTGGGATCAGTGAATAAAAACCAGAGGTGCAACTAAACATCCTATAATGGAAAGGACACCCTCAAAATAAGAAGTATCTTCTAATGTCAGTAATACAAAGGTTGAGACACTGTATGCAAAACACTGAGATCTAGATTTTATGCTTCAGCACCATTTTCTCTCATGCTTTGTGGCTTCACTTTGTCATTTCTATCTTCTTACCTGCTATGTGTCAGCCAGGCTTTGAATTGGAAAATATGTCTTTCAAAGGATACTGAAGATTTAAAAATATGGGGTGTCTAAATATCTTTCTAGGGAAGATTTGAATGATAAACACACAATGATTGAAACTAGAACTAAAATTCAAAGTGAGGTAGAGAGGAATTGTATTGTGATTAAAAATAGAAGCTCACCTGTATCAGTAAAGTGGAAGTAATTATTGCAAAATAGCTTCAAACAGGAAATTGACAAAGGGTGTTTCACAAGAAATCATGTCTGAAATTATAATGCCTGAAGAATTTTTAAGTTAGAAAAAGTTGTTCAATGTTCATACTTGCTTTTTTCTTGAACTATCTCTCTGCTAGAATTCTTTTTGGAGGTAATTTTTAACTTAGGGAATATTGTAGAAACAACTTCACAGATGCTTAGGAATTGAACTTTCACCAGAATTTCAGGATTTGATGACTGGATTTCATTTTACAGTTAAACAGAGAAACTGAAAATAAAACAAATAAACAAGTAAAACAACAGTTTAAGCAGCCGAAACTCAAGGAGTGCAGAACTACCTTGAAATCCTTCTTGGCTCTCAAAATAAACTGCCCAAGTTTTGGACAGTGTAAGCGACCAAGACTATTTCCACTCTCAACTTAGCCCTTGAAACCTAGGCACTCTCTTTTCTATCCCCATTACTCTCTGAAATAATTCTCTCAAATTACAGAGCTCTTAGATTTGTTTTATTAGTCCATATTTGCCACACATAATAATCACATTCATCATGGGAAAAATGTATAATATATCTTGATTCTTTTTCTCTCCATTCCCTTCCTTCTCTTAGCCTTCCCCCTCCCTTGTTTCTCTTCCCATTTGAACATTTTTTTTTCCTACTTCCTAGAATCGATCCTTAATTTTCGATCCTTATTTATGCTTTGGGTTTCTCACACAAGAAAAACAATGTGATATTTAACTTGTGTGTCTGATTTATTTTACTTAAGATTATGGTCTCAAAATGCATCCATTTACCTAGAAATGTCTCACATTTGTCCTTATTTAATAATATATTAGACTTCCTTTGGCCAGACTTCTGGGTGGAACTGAGAGTACTGTCCTTTCTTGTTTCTTCTGCTACCCACTGAGAATCTCAATTTCTTCCTTACTTCTAAGGCCTCTTCCTGCTCCTTTGCCTCTGCGTTTGTCTGTCCATCCACCCACATTACTCTGCTTTTCTTTCAAGTAATTCTTTCTTAATTATCTCTTTCACTTTAGTGACTTCAGCCATAATCTCTCCAGGGGAAACTCCTCACTGTCTGGTTGAAATCTGTTTGAGTACTTGACATTTATTTTTAAAATTCCTGCTGTACATCTGCTTAAAGGTGACCACTGGACTCAGACTCTATATAACTGGAGTGGAACAAATAAGTTCCCCTTTCTCTGAATGTTTTCCACTTTATTCATTAATTATTTTGATTGGTATCTCCATTCTTTGATTTGCTTAGCGTTACCAGGCCAGAATGTCTTCCATTTTCCTCGTTTTTTTTTTCTCTGCTCTTCTACAAGTCATCACATCCTGTAGTGTTTGCTTCTTCCATTCAAGAAAGGATTTGAGTAAGATGCATTTGAGTCCCTTAAGGTCTCCTAGCTTTGCATTCTAATTGCCACTGCCTTATTTGAGCTCTCACTGGCTGTAACTCTGCTTGGTCACCCTACTTTCAATTGATCCTTTTCTCATCCTGAACTTGGACTGAAATGAAACCTGGTTAGCTAGGCATTAGAATTCATTTTATAATAGCATCATAGCCTTCTTCCTCTCTATCACCTAGCAGCTCTGTCCTACCAAAACCAAACTGGCCACTCAGCTAGATCATCATTAAACATTTATTGAGTGCCAGCTATGCACTGAACCCGCAGAATACAGGCAGAGCAAACAGGCCTGGCCCTAAAAATGCTTATACATTATGATAGCAATGATTTGATTAATAAATCTCTGTACTTATTCAGAGTGCTAAGGCATTATGACAGAAGGATTGACAGGAGGATAGATGGAATAATACCTCCACAAAATGTCCACGTCCCATGTAAAAAGGGACTTCGCAGATCTGAGATTATTGTGGGTTTTCTGGGTGGGCCCAGTGCAATCACAGGGGTCTTTATAAGAAGGAAAGAAGAGGATTAGTTAGAGACCATGGGCTGAGGGACTGAGAGAGAGATGGAAAAGGAGACAGAGAGAGGTACAGAAGGAGAGGAGGGAAAATTTTTGAAGATGCTACTTTGCTGGTTTTGAAGGTGGAGGAAGAATCCATAGGCCAAGCAATATGGCAGCCTCCAGAAGCGGGAAAAGGCAAGGGAACAGATTCTTTCTTAGAGTCCAGAGAAGGAGTACAGCTCTGCAGATATCTTGATCTTGGCCTAGTGAGGCTCCTGAGCTAGAGAGTTGTAACAGAGCATATCTGTATTATGTTAAACCACTGGATTTGTGGTAATTTTTCAGTACTGAAGGGAAATGGACACAAAGACTAAGAAAGTATGGGATGTCTCAACTGAAAAAGGTGGATAAGCAGAATTTTGCCATAAAAAAGGATACCATCTGGCAAGAAGGAATGGCCTATCTAAGAGGGTATATAGTATGCTTGAAGGACATAGAGAAATCCATCTGGAACTGAGTACAGAAGTGGGAAGTTAGTGAAGTATAGGTCTGGCTGGGCTTTGAGCACAATGATACAGATTTTACACTTTAATGTAGAAGTTCCTTGCAGAGATTGTTTTTTCTTCTTCTGACTTTGTTTTTGGTGACTCGGTCCTACATCTATCTGAGAAGGCTCCATCTGTATTTTATGGCTCAACCAGATGTTATATCCAAATAAATAAACTTTGACTCTGATACATGTCATGACATATTCAAGATTTGCAGAAACAAGAACTTATGTTTTGATAGTAAAATTTTGATTCTTTCAATCTGGTGCCTGAATAAAGGAAAGTGTGTTTCATACCAGAATCTAGTAATTGGCTGAGAGGGTTTGTGTGCTGATAATGGTTTTCCCACATCCTGGAGATATGCCTTTGGAACGTGGCATCTTGTTCTAAAGTTAACATCCTCTCTGAAGCATTGCTTAGATAGAGTGAGACCATGGTTACGACTATGTCATAATATTGCAAAAAGACATGGAAGCAATGTGTGAAAAATGAAATTAGGTATTGCGCTGATTGGTAAGAATATTTTCGTTAGCTATTAAGAAAAGGCAAATCAAAATGAAATTAGATACCACCAAGATAGTTAGACACAAAAAGGAAGATGATAGCAAATGTCGACAACAATGTATTTAAGTTTGGATTTTCATACATTGCCAATAAAAAATAAAACAATGCAATATCTTTGAAAAAGAGTTTGTCAATCTTTAACTATAAAGTGTAGCTATCCTATGACCCAGAAATCCACTCCTGGGATATATTCAAGAGTAATGATAACATGTCCATACTGAAACTTGTACATGAATGTTATAGCAACATTATTCATACTAGCCAAAATAGTGGAAACAACTAATTATTAACTGATGAATAAATAAACAGAATGCAGTCTATCCATTCAGTGGAAGATTATTTAGCAACAAAGGAAATGAAGTACTGATGTATACTACAAAATGGGTGAATTTTGAAAACATTATGCTAAAAGAAAGATACTAGTCATAAAACACCATGTGTTATATGATTGCATCTATATAAAATGTCCCAAATAGGCAAGTGAATAGAGACAGAAAATAGATTAGTAGTTGTCACAACCTGGTAGTATAGAAGAATGGGGAGTGACTACTAATGAGTATAAGATTTCTTATTGGGGTAAGGAAATGTTCTGAAATTAGATATAGGTAATGATTGTGTGACTTTGTGAATATAATAAAAATCACTGAATTGCACACTTTAAAGGGTGAAATTTATAGTCTGTGAATGTTATCTCAATTTAAAAAAGAATGATGCTTACTTCTTCCAGAATATACCAAATATTGTTGCTATATCTTGTATTAAATAAAACATAAGCATAAATGTGGAAGAATGGTTATTCAGTTGATCCAGGCCCAATGTATTTTACATGTTTTCTTTGAAGATGCAACAAGGGAGGTAGTAACAGCTCTGGAAGATTCAACAGAGGAGTCAGTAGCCAACCCTGGGATTTTCTGAGATTTTCTGAGATTGGTTAGCATGGAAATTTTCTGTCTGATTATTATAGTTCGGAAGTAAGCACAGAGAAGCTATTACAATGATTGTTTTTGAGAAGAGGCAGAGATTTTAAAATTACTTATGATCTTGAAAAAACTCCTGTCTATATCTCACCAGAGGTATTAAATAGTCAAAGATTTTCAGGAGCCATTAGAATTAAAAGCAATTTGAGACTCCCCCCCACAAGTGGCATACTGATGGACCCAAGAGGAGTATACTGAATCTAAGAAGCTAACCCTGTCTTTGGAGAAATTGAAAGAGAATTGAGTTGTGTGGCCTTAAGGGACCAAGAAGATAATGTTTTCATTTCTGTGGACCCGGGCTCCCCATGGAAATGGGTGAATTAATATCACCTACAGGAACTGAGGTGCGAATAAGTATTAAATTACTTCTCAGCTTGCATTCCTAATAACCTCATGTTTAAATTGAACTATCTGGTGCTTTGAGACTCAGATGAGAAAGGAGGAGAAAGACAAGCCTTAGGTGACAACAGCTATGCCGCTTGGGGTTTATTATAACAAGACTTCTGTTATACCTAATAATTTGAACCAGGAAATCCTGGACTGGGATACCAGGTTTACTGGCTTTTGAGAAAGGTACAATTCCGCTCAAGTTGAACCTTCTAATTGATTCTTGCTTGTATATTTCAATTAAATAATATTTGATGAGTAATGGTTATGATGTAAGTATATTAACAATTAGTGTTGGTAGTACTTGTAGAATGAGCACCAATTTTTTGTTATTAGAACTGTGTGGGGTGATTACTATCGACCTTCTTGTTATGGATGAGGACACTGAAATTTAAATCACTGAGACTTAGTGGAGAGGAATGGGTGAAGTGAATGGGTTAAACTGGGCTCTGAACCATACTACCTGGGTTCAAATCCCAGCTCTGCCCTGTGACCTTCAATAGACTACTGAACATTCTTGTCTCTCAGATTCTTCATTCATCAAATAGGGATAACGAAAGCGCCTTCCTCAAAAGTATGTTGTGAGCATTCCAGGACATAATTATTTGGAAAGTGCCTGGCACATAGGAATCACAAGAGAAGCAAAAAAGGCCAGGTTAAATCAAATTGAAGATGTGTTCAGTCACACAGCTAGGAAGCAATGATGGTTGGACTTGAACTAAGTTAACATAGTAAAAAATATTTATTACGTACCCACAACTGCATGTGCCAGAAACTTTGGTCTGTCCAGCATGGTAGTCAAAGAGGGATTAGATGATGAACAAATGAATAAAAACATTGGGTGAAAACAGTAGGCAATGGGAAATCTATTTTTCAAGCTGTTAAATGAGCTGTATTTTTTCATGATAAGCTTTGGAATACCAGCAGGCTGATGCCTCAGACATTCTGGCTTAGTGAGTTGGCACATAGGAATTTGCCTGACTTGCATTGTGGATTTGGTGTAACCTAAGACATGCCAACAGGCCAAGGGGAAGTCTTCACTCCAACACACAGAAACTTTATTGCATCAGATACTTTTTGTTTGTAGAATAGTGAGAAGGTTAGACAGCAGATATCTCCGGGTCCAGTTCCGGTTCTCTACCTGGTAAATGGCAGTGGACTTCTCACTTCAAGCTTGGTGTGTTCTTATTTTCTCATACTACCATTATCATATGTGACCAAGCTGACTGCTTTTTGTTGCTTATCTCACTAGCACCTCTTCAGGGTAACAAGTCAGCATCACTAACTGGAGATAATTATCGGCTGTACTCAGATGTTTTGTTTGCTCGAAATCTGACTCTAATGCTCATTAGTATGTCTAGCCTGACTTCAGTATTCTATGAAAAAACTAGAATATTGGGAGGAAAAAGTCCTTAAAAGTAGATACTTTTGATGTCCCCAAGCGATGCCCAACCACTCCATTTCCAGATGGAGACCTTCGTAATTCTCCCTTTCACTCATGATAGACATAGAAAATATTCCTGGAATTATGTTTTAAAAATACAGTCTTTCTAGAACTTTCATCATGCTGCAAACATATTCTGCCTCTCCTGTTACACTGATGGTCATGACTATAGCATTATTATTGTTGATAAGGAAATACAGGTTAGTGTAGTTTTGTTTCTGACCATTAATACAATGTTTGGTTATATTTTCTCTCTGACTGGTAAGAATTGTGAATATATCAAATCAGAATTGAAGGAAAGTTTAAATTAAAGTTAAACTAATGACCCAAAGACATCTTGCAAATGATTTGTAGAGAGGATTAGAGTTCACCATGTGTAGGTGAGTGAGTCAGGCTGCTTCTTTGCATGATTTTTACGAAAGGTCAAGAACAAGTGTGGCTTCCACGTTATATAAGAGCATTCTTCTGGGACTCTCAGCAATCTCCTAAGGAGATGTGATGAACCTGGCTTCTAATTTTAATATGTTGTCAATAAAAGGTGGTGTTGGAATATGTTTGTCCAAATGCTGGGAAAATAAATGTGAAAGGTGATGTCAAAATGGTTCTCAGACTTGAAGGTCAAGAATCGTGATATGGGCACCAGCCTAGCTCTAGCAGTTCTAACGCATGAACTCATCAAATACATTGCTCTGCTGCAAGGGCATTATTTCACTCTCTCATTTTATGATTAAATGGGTGAGACATTGCTTTTTCATATACTGAAAATGTGCTGTGAAAGATGAGCAGTGTTACCGAAGTGATCAAATGCTTAAGTTCTTGCTTGGGGTTTGGCTATCTGAAATCAATCATTCAGAGTTAAAAGTTTAAATAATAAAGTGTAATGGTTCATTTATCTTTTAAATATTGTGAGTTTTTAGTCCTGCCTAGCAGAAGCTGGATGCAGAAAAGTTAATGGGTGGTGAATGCTTAGTTAGACTTTTCCCTTTCAGAAATACCTTTTCACAGAAAAAGTTTAAAATCCTGCTATACATTTGACTGTCCTCATTAAGTTGTTTTTTTTCCCCCTCTGGAGACAGGATCTGCTACGGAGTTCAGGCTGGCCTTAAACTCACTGTGTAGCCCAGCTGGGCGTGAACTCACAGTGATGCTCCTGCCTCAGCCTCCCAAAAGTGCTGGAATTACAGGCATGCACCTGCATGCCCAGCTTCCTCCCTGTTTCTAAATTATATAAAGATATAGTAGACATAACTTACATGAACATTCCTGAAATGAATTTAAAACTGTTCTAAAAACTAATTTTTTTTCTTTTAGAGAGAATTGATTAAGAAACTTGACTGTCAGAAAGATAATTAACTTAGTATACATACTAAGATTCCTTCCAATTAATTAATTTAAAGTTTTTATGCAATGTTTTATACAGAAAAGTAATTTTTTCTTTTATTTGAAAAGACTGTTACGCTATTTTCTATCAGTGCAAATTCTTTCTTCTTCTCTACACATAACTTTTTAACTTCATAATAACATCTTTAGAAGTAAAAAAATGAAAGGTTGGCCATATATATATATATATATATATATATATATATATATAATTGCAGAGAAGTGGATAAATTATTCTTATGAGAATGTAAGTTTTTTTTAAAAACTTCATGAGAAATATAAAAGAGGCAAAAATTCCAATGTTTTAGTTTGAGGGATCAAAGTCAGGGTCTGGGTGAATGAAGTTTACTTGGGAGGTGACCCCAGGAAGCAAGAGTGAAGAAGGGAGAATGAAATAGGGAAGGAGGAAACACCATCATGATGTCATTTCATGAAAGTTCCAGCCATGGACAAAAGGAAGACTGACATTCCACCAGAAGCACCAGGAAGTGTTTAGAAACCCTCTTGGGATGATCCAGCCTAACATGTCATCTCCATACGAAGTAGCATGAATGTGGGAATCAGGAATCAGAGCAGGGCTCAGCTAGGCCCCCTCATGTGTCTGCTTTTGGCTGGTATCTGGAAGGCTTGGGAAGTTCGTGGTGTCTCTTTTTGCATGTCTGGTAGCTCAGTGTTTATGTTTTTTATCTCCCCTACCTTCTCCCTAAGTGGCTAGCCTGGGCTTCCTCACTGCATGGTCAACTCCTGCTATTTGGTCAAAAGGAATCACAGAGCCAGCCAATTCAAAGGCAAGGGAAGTGGATTCCACTCTGATAAAAGAAACAGCAAAGAATTTGTGGTCTTTTTAAATCTGGAGATTGTCTCCAATGGTTTCCATCCTTCATTGGTTGAGACTGAATTTCAAAGTTTTGACTACTGTGCATTTGTGGCACGTGAGTGAATGTGCACTAGACAAGGATCACTAGTAGCACCTGAGCCTGCACAAAGCTGGTAGGCACAGTTACAACTGAACCCAAAAGCATCAGCATAGGATCTTAGGGAGCAACCTTTAGAAACAGTCACCTACAATCTTCTCAAACCAAAAGCATAATAATGAATATGATCGTAGACCTTGGAGATGTCTAAGCTTGTATCAAATTCCAGTGCTACAAGTTATGAAGTATGAACCTCAGTTTCTTTAATTTGATGGGAAATATAATAGTGCGCATTTTGTAGGTGGTTGTGAAATCAGTTGGAGAGTGTACCTGGGACCCTGGCCTCTGAGGAGTCTTGTAGCTGTGTCTGTTGCTTCTTACCTAATCTGATTCATTCTGAATGCTGTCATAGGGAGATGCAGGTAGATTTTATCATGCTTCCAGGAGGAAAAAGAATAATACTATGGTTAATATAAATAACAATTAAGGAAATAAAACTTTGCTTTCTTTCAACTGTAGGGAAAAAATAGTAGTTGAGGAATTACAGTGCAGTTTTCTTTTTACATTTCAGTGATGTAGTGCCGTTTCTCTCTAATTTGAATTTTAGGATTTGTGTACCCTTTGTTCTTTTGCTTTTTATTTATTTCTTCATTTTACTTTATTTTTTTGATACTAAAAATTGAACTCAGGGCCTTTATACTGGGATATACCCCCAGCCCACGTCAGTTTCAAACTTGTGATCTTTCTGCCTCCACCTCACAGACTGCTGGGGTTACAGGTGTGCACAACTAGGACTAGATTGTGTATTGTAATTCTAATTGTATGAAAAGAATGCTGCTTGATCCCTGTCAAAGGTGTATACTCAAGAGTAAATGGCAAAATGTGCCCTTTTTATTATACACAAAATCAGGGCAGAGAAGTAATTAAGACTATGCATCTTGTCCTTAAAATGATTGCTTATTAGATGAGAGCCATTATATTGACTAATCTGATTCCCTTAAGGAATTTACACATACTCTTCAACTGGCAAGAACTGTGGCTCAGATAATCATCCCTTCATTAGTCATAGGAGTATTATCGTGCAAAGCTACTTCTTAGAACTTTTCATTTACTCTGTGGAGATCATTCCAGATGGCTGGATGTTAACAAAACATAGAACAACACAGACAGACAGGCATCTTTAGTTAAAACCGGCATTCTAAAGCTTCAAGGCAAGGACAGAGAAATGAGGAAAATGAATTTTTCTAGTATTAGTTGATAATTATAATCTATATCAGCTACTCAAATATCATCCATCACTCTGACCAATTAATTTACTCATTGATTCATTCACTAAACAATTTGGCATGTAAGTATCAAATTGAGATTACTCTAATAATAATTACAATTAATGTTTATTAAATGCTTGCATTGAGGTAGTCACCCTACTAAATGCTTGAAAAAGCAAAGGATAATTAAATGCACACAATAATCCATGGAAGTCCAAAGTCAGTAAACGGCAAAGGTAGGATTTGAATTCAGCTCCGAGAATCTTCCCAGAAAAGTAAATACACGTTGTCTTGTTCTGAAGGTCCTCAGTGCCTAGAGAGACAAGCTGTGACCAATATAATAGCTAACAATCATTGAGCTTTTACAGGAGCCAGAATCTCTTAGAATTGCTTTATTTGCCTGAATTCATTTAGTACTCATATCACCTCATGAGTTACTAATAATTCCATTTTCTAGAGAAGAAATTTAGATACAGAGAATTAAGTAATTTCCTGAAGATTACATACTAGTAATGAATGGGGCCAGGATTTCAGTAAAGACAGTTTAGAGTTAGACCTTTTACTTGTAGCCATCACTCCATTAGGCTATATTCAGTACTTCCTCATGTGGGTTTATCTAAGAGTTGGCTAGAGGGAATGTTCAATGGTCCTGGAGAAGCCAGGGGAGATGAAATTTGAGATCAGTCTTAAAACAGAGAGTATAAATTTTTCTTGGGAACAGTAGTGAGGAGGAAGACAAAGAGAAAAGCAGGATGAACAGGGACATATAATCATCTATAAGCAGGGCACAGTCTAGAAACTAAAAGTTGTCTGATATAATTGGAAGGTGAGTCATGAATTCGGAATTGTTTTGCACATTCGTTCATCTGTTATCCAGACGACCTTAAAGATATAAAGAATAAAGGATTACCTAATACCTTTTTATTTAGAAATAATTTTAGATTTACAAAGAATAGCAAGGACTAGGCTTCTTACTTCTAATGTCAATACAGTAGTTTGTATAACTATGATACATATATTCATGGAAACTAAGAATTCAGTTTTGGTATCAGATTTATTTCCAAGGTAGTCTTGTTGCTACTTTTAACTGAAATTCAGAACTTAATTTGGATTTTATTAATTTTTCCACTAATGTCCTTTTTCTGTTCCAGGGTCCAGTACAAGTTTTCACATTACATCTAGCTGTCATGACCTCTTAGTCTTCTTCAATCAGTCTTTTTTGTCTTTTATGATCTTGACACTTTTGAAAAGCATTGGCCAGGTATTTTATAGCTTTTCTGGTGTTTGTTCATCATTAGGATAGAATGATGAGAAGAACACAGAAAACTTCATTTGAACACTAAGTGACACTGTTTATCAACATTAATGAAATTTTTTTATTTCTGTTAATGGTGATGATTTTCATTCAGTCAACCACATCATCTCGTCCTGTGTGCCTGGTAGCATGGTTATTATATTTGTTAGGAAAATGTGATACCAAGGCCTAAGGGACTGAAACAAGCCATTTTCAGTGACTTCACCAGGATCAAGCTGTCTTGACTGGCCTTTCAACCATGTTCTCTTTCTCTGTAATTCAGGTTTGGTTATCCTTCTTCCCCACTAGGTCATTTGCTTTGTGTGTCCTTATTGCTACCCTGGGCCATCAACAGTATGTCTCTGGGTGCGACATTTGTTGGTTTGTGAGGCTAGGAAAAATCCAAGTTCAAAATGCTCTTTGTCATTCTATCAGAGGCAGAGGAAGAGCTGGGCTTCAAGTAAATATTCATTTACATCAGCAGCATTCCTCTGTGTTCCTTGGATGCTTACTTCTCTCTTGTTAACAGTGCTAGAATAAACACATAATTCTACCAAAATATTAGCAGTGTGTGCTGTTTTCTTTCACTTGCCAGGATTGTTTCATAATAAATACCATTGGAAGGAATACCATTGGCCAGCATCCTCAGCGATTACATGAATATCTGTAGAGAACAAAGTATGGATTTGAGAGGCACTTTGCAAAGGGTAGCTAAATAGATTTGGTTTGTGCAAGCATTCTTGGAATACACTGATCTTTTAACCTATGTGATTGATTTTAACTCAAATATTTCCCTTGTTTGACCAAACTTTTTTTTTATTTAAGGGAAAAAAAGACACATATAAGAAAGACAAAAACAAAAGAGACAAACAAATGACTAGAGTAAATGCACAACAGTAATATTACAGGTTTACAAAACAGGATGATAGAAACTTGACAATGGTTGCAATTTTGCATCTCGTTATCTTTAAAATGGTTGTTTACATTTTTTTTTTGTGGCACCAGGGATCAAACTCACAGCCCATGCCTGCCAGACAGGCGCTTAAGCTGCTGAGCCAAACTCCCGGCCCTAGTTTTTTGAGGCAGGGTCGCACTATGTAGCTCAGGCCAACCTTGCACTCGCGTTGTAGCCCAAGCTGACCTCGAACTCACGACGCTCTGCCTACCTCAGCCTCCCGAGTGCTGGGATTAAAGGCATGCGCCACCACGCCCGGCGGTTGTTTACATTAACAGATATAGACATGTAAAATTGATCTAATCATATGAGTATTAACTGTTCTTTCTCAATAACTAATACATTCAACAGTATGTTCATTTTAGTCATCTTACATATACATATATACAGATTTATATCTTTTCCTTTTGATATCATTGTTTTGTATGATATTCACTAATTAAGTATCTTTTAGAAGGTAAAACTACCAAGGTTTCTTATAAAATAGAATAGTACTAGGAATTTAACAATGGTTGTTATATTGCATATTCTTATTCTCAAAGTAATTGCTCAGGCTATCTTGTTTTTTTTAAATTTTTAAAATTTTATTTTAAAGATAGTAAAATCCAACAAAAGATAACAGAACAATCAAAACAAAGCAGTAGAACTGGCATAGAACTTCAAAGAGAGATACTATGAAAACAATAGCTACTATATTGTATCTTGTTACTTTCAGAATAGTTGACCATTCCATCAGGCTTAGCAAAAACAAACCAAAAACAAAACACAATAAAGCCAATAAAAACAGGATGTGAAATAAAGAAAAGAAAAAAAAAA